>JAJJHT010010136.1:132861-167542 GCA_021223865.1 Drosophila pandora | reverse complement strand
TCGATTGGTTCATGTTGAAGCTGAGGCTCATATGGTAAAGTCGGCAAAGTAAAGGCACTAGTGGCCGGATTTGGTTGGAAGATATTTTTAAGGTGATTGGCAAACGTGCTGGCTCTGTCTGCATCGCTGCGCGCCCAGCCGCCTGTGGGATTTCTAATAGGCATCACTGTTTCTTTCGGTGAGCTTAGAGTTGGGTGAGCTCTCCATAGTGAGTGTTTTGTACTAGAAGTTGACAATTGCTCTATATAGCGGCGGTGGACATAAGCTTCTTCTTGCTGTAGGGCTTTAGTAAGTTGACGTGAGGCATGTCTAAAGCTTTGCTTAGTAGATGGCGATCTGTGGAATTGCCACTCGTGACGTGAACGCCGCTTTTCGAGGACGAGCTGTTCGATTTGTAGATTTGTCTTTTTATTGCTTTGTGTATTTATAGTTTGCGATGTTGAGGCTCCAGCTGCAGAGACGAGTACAGACTCAAGTGAATTAACAAAGCTGTCTACGTTGGCTTCATCGTGGAGATGAGGACTTAGCTCAATGTGTGAGCTGATATATTTTCTGTACTTAACCCAATTGGTTTTCTGTGAGGTCAATTTTAATGGTTGTTCCAATGTTCCTGGATGTCGCAGTAGAATAAACAGGACAGGCGAGTGATCAGATGAAAGATCCGATAGGCAATTGGCGCTTATCAGATTTTTAGGGATGTTTTTGGTAATCGCAAAGTCTATTAAATCTGGTAGTTTCCTTGGGTCTGCCGGCCAGTATGTTGGTGTGCCAGAAGAAACAAAGTCGAGCTTGTTCTTGGCTTTGATAATTGCATTATAGAGCTGCTTCCCTTTTGGAGTCACGAGACGGGATCCCCAGTGTGTGTGCTTGGCATTGTAGTCTCCTGCTGCTATGAAGTGGTCTCCAAGTGTGTTGAAAAACTGCATAAACTCATCTTCAGCTATATTGAAGCGAGGGGGGCAGTATACGGCGGCTAGTGTAAGTTGGTTGCCAGTATTTAGTGTATATTTATAGATGTGGCCTGTAGGTAGTTTTTAGCAAATTTGTTTTGATAATGGTGCTTTATGCGGCTTCTGATTAGAATTCCAGTCCCACCATGTGCTTTACCATCTGGATGATTTGTTCCGTAGAATGAATATCCTCGTAGTTGAAAATTGTATTTGTTTGTGAGGTGTGTTTCCGAAAGCAGCATTACATCGATGTGATTGTCGAGTAGGAATTGAGCTAACTCAAGTTTATGTTGCGAAACGCCGTTAGCGTTCCACGTAGATATCCGTAGGAAGACCATTATTTGGATTGTTGTGAAACCAGCATTTGAATCAATAGATTTTGGTTTCGCATTAAATCTTGCATAGTTGTGACATAATTCCGTCAGGCTTTGTTGTAGGCTGCATATCATAGCTTCAAAGTTGCTTTTTGGCTGCTCTGTTGGTTGATGTTGCTGAGCCGTGTTCGGTTCTTGATATGCTGATTGCAGAAATGAGCTTCTTGAGGCAGATGTCGCCGGTCCTGATTTTAAGGCGCTTGCGTATGTCACATTTTTGTCAAAGTTAATGGGTCCTAGTGAGGATCTTGCTGCAGTCGAGAAGAAGACTTCAGGGTTTGATCTGGACGCCGTCAACTGTCCATTTTGGGTGCGGGCAGCTATTCCTTTCTGGTGGATGCGACTTTTCAGCTCCTTATAGACTGGGCATCCTCTATAATTAGCAGTGTGATTGCCACCGCAGTTGCCGCACTTTTTCGAGTTGCTGTCATCTTTGCTCGCTGGGCAGTGTGCGGAGTCATGAAGCTCTCCGCAAACTACACACACCGGGCGCAGTTTACAGTATGACATTGTATGGCCATATTCCTGGCAGTTCGCACATTGTACCGGGCCATTGCGTTTGTGCGGTTCCTCAACTGTAATTCTGCGGTGCAGCAGGTACTGAAGATTGTATATTGGGTGCACTTCGTATTTCTTCAGGAGCTTGGTTTCTGGTTCGAGCTCAACCTTAAAGAGTGGCTGCGGCTTTCTATCCCTGTTAAGGATATTAAAGACTGTCTTGGCGCTAAAACCCTTCTCCTGTAGCGCCTTTTTTATCTCTGCAGGCGTTACTTCGGGCTCTATGCCCTTAAGTACGACTTGCAGGCCCTTGCTGCTTTTTAGCTGGTACGTGTAAAAGTTCTTTTTATTCTCGGTAAGATATTTTGATAATACTCTGTAGTTATCTTCAGACTTCATTTGAACTTTTGTTTCTTGAATGTTTCCCTTTACAAGGGGTATTATGTGGAAGTTATCCTTACCAATAAGCTCAATAATTTTGTTGACAAGAACATTGGAACTTTTTTCGCGTATATAGATAGGCGGAGGTTTTGGCTTCCTTTTCCCAACTTCAGTGGATTCGACCGCCTCAACCTCATCGGCGTCTGCCAAGATTTTAAATCGGTTTGAGTTAATGGGCGTTTCTTTTGCTACTAGGCTAGCATTGCCACGGGTTATTTTGCGTTTGGAATTCAGGGGGCTCAGCTTTCTTTTGATTTGGATGTAGCGATCCATGCCAGTCTGCACAGCCGGCTTAATATAGTCATTGTTTTTGTTTTTGTTTTGGTTTTCGGGCAGCGCGGACGTATTACTATTTGCGCTGCTAGCTGATGACGTCGTTAAACGCGCTGTCGATACAGTTGCGGTTGTTGTTGTTGTTACTGTTGACGTTGTCAAAGAAATTGAGGTGCTAGTTACTGCACTCTTTGGCTGCAGAGACATCGATGGTATCGAGGGGGAGCAGGAACGGGCTCTCTCGCTCTCTACGTTTAAGAATTCGGTCAAGTTGGGGGTAATTGACCACGCTTGATCGGAGCTTGCATGGTTTTCGGTTGCTTTAAAAGAGAAGTACGCGTTGTTTCTTTGTACTGAGAGCCGTCTCTCGTCTAGCTCACGTTGACGTTGTGTGCGAACGTCGTTTGAACTCATTGCAGTCGAGGTTGATTTAGTTTGAGTTTTAAGTGTTGTGTTTTATATTAATTAATTAATTAATTAATCAATATAAACATTAGCGATTTCATCGCAAAAAGCGTCTTTTCGCGTTATTGTAGATTTCTTAGAGCAGTCACTGCACTTTTATGATTTTATTGAATATTTTTTCCCGGAGCACAATAAAAAACACGTTTGCATGCGACGACTGCAATCGAAGAAGGAAGCCTCAGACTTTAGCATTTTAAACATAAATTCAGATTAATAAAATGAAGTAGTTTCAACAAAAACTATTCAATCTCAAGGTTTAACCTTTGTAGAAATACAAACAGGAAAACTTATATTACCATTCCACATTCATTTAGTAAACAACGATTTCCCAATACCATGTGACGGCATAATGGGAATAATTTTAATCAAGAAATAAACATCCCAATTACACAGTCAATTAATAATAACATAATTATCCCAGCACGATCTGAATTTGTGAGACAAATTCATATAACAACCTCTTACAAAAAGTCCTTATCAAAAATCAGTGTATAGAGGAAGGCAATGTTATAGCCAGCACTATAAATGATTCAAACAACACATTTGTCCGATACACCGATACACATACACCGATAAAAGTAAAATTATCATAAAAATTTCCAAAATCGAGTACAAACCATTAGAAAATTATCAAATCATCAAAAACAAAGAAAATAAAACTAGAAAATCAGATGTCCTCTCAAAATTATCGAAAAACTTTCCTAAATTGTATAAAAGTACCCTCACCAAACTTTGTACTGAATTTACAGATATATTCTGATTAGAAACAGAACCAATTTCAGCAATCAATTAAAAGATTATACACCAATTTACATTAAAAACTATAGCACACCTCATAGCCAAAAAGATGAAAGAAATAAGCACGTAGAAAAACTAATAGAAGATGATATCGTAGAACCCTCAGTATTATTAGAATACAATAGCCCACTGCTGTTAGTACCCAAAAAGTCACTTTCTGGCTCATAACAAAAACGTTGGAGACTAGTTATTGATTATCGTTAAATAAACAAAAAGCTACTAGCTGATAAATACCCACTACCAAGAATCAAAGATATATTAGATCAACTGGGCAGAGAATCATTTTTTTTCTGTCAAGATTTAATGTCTGGATTTCACTAGATCACCCTAGAAAAAGAATCCTGAGATGTTACTTCCTTCTCAACAAGCACTGGGATTCAAAAGACTACCTTTTGGAGTAAAAAAAGCCCCTAATTTCTTTCCAAAGAATGAGGACTTAGCATTTTCGGCATTAGTAGTTACAGGTTGTTCCGAAAATCATATGATAAAAAATCGAACTAACGTATTCAATATCCTAAGAAAACACAACCTTAAGTTACACCCAGAAAAATGTTCTTTCTTTATGCATTAAGTCACATTTTTGGGAAGAAGATTCGTAGCCTTTTGCAATTACTACAGAAGATTCATACCAAATTTCTCGAGTTATTCAAGACACCTTACCCATTTGTGCAAGAAAAATGTAAAATTCAAATGGACTACTGAGGGTCAAGAAGCTTTTGAATATCTTAAGAACGCACTAGTCCAACCCACATTATTAAAATACACAGATTTTAATAAAGAATTTTGTATAACAACAGATGCTAGCAAGCAAGCATGCGGTGCACTGCTAACCCAATCATATGATGGGGTAGACCTCCCGGTAGCATACGCCTCAAGAACATTTACAAAAGGCGAAAGTAATAAGGGTAGTTAAGTATTTTAGACCATACACTTCACTATAACCTTCACTATACTTCACTATATACTACACTATAGTGAAGTATCCCTACACTAACAGTAGTTAGAAACTTCACTATAAAAACAGACCACAAACCATTAACATACCTATTTTAAATAAGAAACCCAACTTCCAAGTTAACCAGAATGAGATTAGATTAGAAGGTAAAAACTTCACTATAAAAACAGACCACAAACCATTAACATACCTATTTTAAATAAGAAACCCAACTATCAAGTTAACCAGAATGAGATTAGATTTAGAAGAATACCAATTTATTGCAATATACCTTACCTTAATCAAGAAAAAGAATCGACGAACTAAAAGAAATAAATAGACAAATACTTAAAGTCACTACTAGATCCCAAAGTAAACAGAAAAATAACTGCGCAGTTTCAAGTCATCTAGTTCGGATTTGCAAAAGCAACCGACAGCTTCCAAGCCCAAGATATTTGACGTCATTCATAACGAAGATGTTAAAAAAGTAGTGACCTTGCATTTAACAATATCGAAGTGATTTCTTAAGAAGGGAAAACAGATATATGCAAGATTAAACTCATCAACGTTTATTCTATGCAAGATTGAACTCATCAACGTTTATTCTTGCATATATCTGTTTCCCCTTAATAAGACTAATGGAATATTCAATTTAGATCAGTTTTTCCAAAGGCTTGAAAAAAATAGCCGGTATAAACAAGATTAGACAACTTAAAATGGCACCGAGTGAAAACATCTTTGAATTCTTTTCAATAGATAAATTTAAAAATAAGGGCAATGAAAAATTGTTAAATTTAAGAATGGCGTTACTCCAGCCGGTGTCCATATGGAAAATAAAAAAAAAAGAGAAGCTATTCTATTTACACTACACGACGATCCATTACAAGGCGGACACACAGGCATAACAAAAACGTTTTCAAAAGTAACAAGAAAGGAAAGCTAACTTCGGGCGGAGCCGAAGTTGATATACCCTTGCAGTTGAGTCGTAGTCCGCTAGGTGGCGCCACGCATCTTATATTATTAGATATATAGCGGATCGTATATAGTTGGCCGATCCTTATGAAATTTGGCATATTCAATTATTTTGCCCAAAGAGTAATCTGTACCAAGTCCCATCTTTCTAACTTAAAAAACACCAAAGTTATGCCAATTCCGACCGTTGTATGACAGCTATAGGATATAGTCGGCCGATCCTTATGAAATTTTGTACATAAGATATAATTGGTCAAATATGACATGTGTGGAAAGTCCCAACCCTCCAACTTAAAAAACAACGAAGTTATGGCATTTCCGATCAATCAGTTATATGGCAGCTATAGGATATAGTCGACCGATCCCGTTACTTATATACTACCTGCAAGGAAAAAAAGGCTGTGTGCAAAGTTTCAACTCGATAGCTCCAAAACTGAGAGACTAGTTTGCGTAGAAACCGACAGACAGACAGACAGACAGACAGACAGACGGACATGCTCATATCGACTCAGGAGGTGATCCTGATCAAGAATATAGAGATGTCTCCTTCACTGCGTTGCACACTTTTGACCAAAATTATAATACCCTCTGCAAGGGTATAAAAAGATATTACTACTGGAAAAACATGACACGTGACGTTGCAAACCACGTAAAGAAATGTGTTAAATGTCAAAAATCAAAGACGACGAACCAATCAAAAACCCCATTGACGATAACAGAAAAACCATTAAAAGCGTTTGATATAGTGGTGGTGGATACGATCGGTCCATTATCCAAATCAGACGAAGGTAACGAATACGCAGTCACTCTAATATGCGACTTTACAAAATACCTCGTTACAATTCCTATACAAGACAAAAGTGCGTTCTTGCACTTGCAGTAAAGCGAAAGCTTTATTCGAATCTTTTATTCTAAAGTACGGTCCAATGAAGACGTTCATTACAGACATGGGGTCTGAATATAATATGAATGAATATATTGAATTATTTATGAAAATATCTCAAAATTAATCATTTAATATGAACTGCACATCATCACCAAACCTTAGGGACAATGGAAAGAAGCCATAGAACATTCAACGAATAAGTTAGATCATACATCTCATCAGATAAAACAGACTGGGATGCTTGGCTTATATACTTTACATATTGTTTTAATAAAACACCCTCTGTAGTACATGGATACTGTCCATTTGAACTTGTATTTAGTAAAACCCCAACCTTGAACATGACATTCAATAGCAGTGAATACATTTCACCACTATACGACATAGAAAACTATGTAAAAGAATCAAAGTTCAGACTCGAGAATGCATATAAAAGAGCGAGAATGATAATCGAACAAAACAAGCAAAGACAAAAAGAAACTTACGATAAAAAATCAAATGATTTAAAATTAGAAGAAGGAGTACCCTACAAGGTAGAAAATATAGGAGAACGAGGTAAAATAACAATCTCAAACGAAAAGAATAAAAATCAAACAGTTCATAAAGATAGATTAAGGAAATTCTATTCGTAAAATTCTATGACATACTAATACCAAACAAAAAAAAGAAAAAATATTTTCTTCTAAATTTAATAATAAGGAAAATAAATAAAATGCCTATTTTTTCTGAGAAATTTTACATATGACAATAATACAAAAAAATTAAAATATATATAAAATTTTCTAAAATTTTTTAAAATTCTAATTTTTTAAATTTTAAAATTTTAGCAATACAATGTTGTGTTACAGTGTTGTTACGTAAATTTGATGCCAAAGAGCCAGTGAATAAACATTTAAAAGTGCCACTTATGGGAAGGGCATTGGTCAGCAAATTCTCACGAGTTGACAATGCACACAAGTGAGCCATGCCTACTACACCCTTGCGCTCGCGCTGCTACCAGCCATATATACGAGCATAAAAATATATATGTATACATAAGTAATACATAAGTAATACACATAAGTAATAAAGTCTCTCCGCTCCGGCTTCACGGGCAGGGCAGATACGAGACTCCAATAAAATACAGAATAAGAATTCATTATGAAAAGTGCCTTGAAAGAATAACCAACTAAGAACAAATCTAAAACCGCTCTTATTTAAATCTACATTCACCTATTGAGATGAAGAACCAAGGATAATAAACCAAGGATGTAATACACACCTCTTTTGGAGGCAACACTTAGATCGTATACGGTCCTTTGTAATACCGTGGGTCGGTTCCACTTTTCTGCTCGAATTCATCCGCCTAGCATATTTTCTATCTGAAAGTGGTAGCTGTAAAATTTTTTTCATATATATGTACATATAAATTAATTAGATTAAGGAGGTGATGGTTATTTATTCTCCGCTGTAGAGGGTGTCTTCAGTGATGATTATTTATTCTCCGCTGTAGAGGGTGTCTTCAGTGATGAGGATATCTCCAGTGTAGAATGGTTTGGTATTCCTGGCGGTTGCCGAGGGTTCTTCCTTCTGATGAGGGTTTACGTTGGGAGTTACTAACTCCGTTATTACTGCCTTGAGGCTGAGTAACCAAGCAAGAGCAAATGAATTGAATATTACGGCTTGTGCCGGAGTTAAGTGAAAGAGTTCTTTATTCTGAGAGACTCAAGTACAAAACTGAAACTTAAAGCTAACAAAAAGTATTTCATAGCGGCCACGCAAATATGCAGTGTTCGCCGGCTATGCACGAGCATCCGGCCAGACGCTGTGTCAGCAGTTTGGCCAGAGCGAGTTCTTAAGCAACTGGACATTGCCGTTGCGCGGTTAACTTCAGTTAACTTATACATGTGTCAACGAATGCATTAAAATCTATACATTAAGGTAGAAACAGGGTATATTTCAGTCGATTGCTTTTAAATTGTTTAAGCGGATGTTGTTCCATACCCTTCTGATGGATGATTTTTGTGGAGAATAAACAAAAACAGCTAATTTTTTGTTTCTGTGGGCATCAGTAGGGTATGCAAGAACCATCCGTTTGAAAATAACAACGCAAAATTTGCGTTTTAAATAAAAGTGACTGAGAGATATTCTGTTCCTATCTGAGTACAATGATTTTTAATTTTACGTAAATATATAAATACGTAATTGCGTAAATATATATGTAAAGCATTTTACTGCTGCCATCTAATCGTATTACATATGTATAAAAAGTATGCAATATTAAAATATATAATACAATTTTTTCATAGTTAAATAATAAAGAATACTCCCATTTTCTGAGGGTAGCATGCCTGAAAAGTTACAAAAATCAAAAATTTTAGCTGGCTTCAAAACAAAGCCGAACGCACACACATGAAACCGTGTATGTGAATGCGTGAGCACGCATACATATAAAGATCAGTTTAACCGCGGAGCAACCTTTTTGATGTTGCGCCTCTCAGCGACTGAACAACCAAAAACGTTCAGAGAGAATTTGAGCGTAAGAATGAGCGTAAGAATGAGAGTAAGAATCTGTCTGGGGCCTCCGGGGGCCTGTCGCAGTACATTTTTGGGTTCATTTTCGTTGTTAAAATGAGAAGTCTATATGTTGTATGGTTAGTGCCTGCAGCCTCCCTTTTCCATAATGAATAGAATCGAGTTGACAGCTATGTTGCATAGGAGAAGAAAGAGGGCTGCGCCTTGCGGTGTGCCTCTACTAACGGCCCTTGTTAATGAAGATATTCCTAGTGAGGACGTCACTGTTTTGCAGGTTACATCTGATCAATGAGTCCCACCCGGTGGTCATCTATTCCAAGAGTCTGATTGGTCTGAAATCTTTTGCGGCCTTATGCGATGGCTTGCCCGCATTGGGTGTGAATACGATTCGCGATTTAAGCCGGTGTTGTGAAATGTTGCCTAGTGCAAGGGATCTGCTGAAGATATTTATGATCCAATTTGTGGCAATGTCTCCTCCTTGTTGGATTTGTTCAGGTATTATCTCTTCCGGATCGGCCGATTTGAAGGGCTTGAAACTGTTATTGCCCAATCAAGGGTTTTCTGGTCAATATTCAGTTCGAAGTTTGTGGGTGATATACTTGAATTTGGCAGTGCGTCCGCTAACGGGGTGCAACTTGGAAAGTGGGCTTCTAGCAGTGTAGCCAGAGACTCATCACTTGTATTTGTCCAAGATAGCCTAGAGTTGTGGCTGACTGGGATAACATTATCCTAAGCCTCGTAGCTTGGGTTGTGCTTTCGATGTCCAAGCCGAAGGACCAGCAGTGCAGCTGAGGCTGCCTTACAATGGCGGTTGTTTATCTGCAGAATCCGTATGGATATCTGAAATCATCAACCCTCATATCTCAAATCTTCAATCTTGTGAGATGGTGTTTTGGGATAGGAGGTGGGTAGGTATCAGATTCGAGCCAAGTTGATGTTCTCCATTTATTGAAATGTAACAGAAAATTTGATTTTATGCATAATTGATTTCTTTTTCATTTGCATTAAATTGTGTATTGTTCAGGCAGGAAGTTCAAAAATTTCTTTCAGTGTATTTCGTATTTTCTTTCAAGTATTTAACTCGATTCTCGGGTACCTGGCGGCTATGCCGTACACACTTTGAGTCGACAAGGTGTCGACAGGCCTTTTGGCTCGAATATAGGCATAGCATAGAAAAAAAATATTTTAACCTTGTATGTAAACAATAAAAATATGTCAACAACTCGGAGTTCTGTGAAGGTGGATGGGTTAGTTTCAACGGCGGGGTCTGGGTCGTAAAAATACCTGTATAAATATTATTCGATCTGCCAAATTTCATAAGGATCTGCCAACTATATCTTATAGCTGTCATATACCTGAACGACCGGAAATGGCACAACCTTGCTATTTTAATTGATGCTTGGGGCTGTTTCAAACATTTTTATTAGATAATAGATTTAATAGTGAAATTTTCATAAGGATCGGCCAACTATTTACGATATATATATTTAATAACTGCAAGGGTGTATCAACTTCGGCTTCGCCCGAAGTTAGCTTTCCTTTCTTGTTTTTTTTTTTAAGTTTCACAAAATGATTATTAAATATATTTATTAAATAATAAAAACTTTGACTAAAATATTTAATTTTTACGAAAAAAAAATTTTTGTAACCTCTTAAGGGAGGGTTAGGGTTTTAAAATTTTTTTTTTTCGATTTATTGAAGTGAAACTTCTTTAGGCGCGTAATGGATTTTCGGGGACGGAATAAAACCGAGTCAGGATCGACACGAAAATGCGGGACCCCCACCACCGCTCACCGTTCACTGTCCCTCTCTCACCATATGCGCTTGTTGAGGTGGGGGAGCCGCTCACGAACGTTGTCTCTCTTCTCTTCTTTCCTCTCTCTCAGACACCAGCGAACTGCGCCACGCCTCAGAATGCTCTCCGGCTAATGGGAAAACAATTATTATGGTGTCGATTTATTCTCACCAGGTAAATCGATTACTGATATCAAAGATTTTATCCACCATGTGCTTCTGCCATATACAGAGGGTGGTTCGAGGCTAATGAATAAGAATTATCACGAAATTCCTATGATCATTTCGGGAGATTTTAATGTTAATTTCGCGAGGGAAGAATCTGTAGAGTTATTGAACTTTTTCAAAAACACACTCAATTTGGATATTGTTAATGATAGGAACACTAGCACGACTAGACACGGGACAACAATCGATGCAGTTTTTGCACGATTCATTAAGGATTTAAGTGCTCACGTATATATCTCGCACTTTAGTTACCATAACCCAATTATCACGACATTAGGAAATGATATTCATGAAATTGACAATGAAAATGGCACATGATTGGTAAATTGTCATTGTAATTTCTTTGTAATTTTTAATTGTAATATTGTTATTTATGTAATATTGTATACTTGTGAATAAATTGAAAATTTTTGGAACTATACATTAATCGAACGTCATTCATCTATAAGAAAATATTAGAAAAAGCAAATTCATGCTTCGTCGTTGAATTATTTAACCTCTAATTTTCAAACTAACCTAAGAGAGAAAATAGAGATGATGAAATGAAAATAGAGAGAGAGGAATACTAGAAGTTTCACTTCTGTCTTGCGTAGGCTTGACAAAGTCGGTGCCCATCATAACTTCAAAACTACTGAATCGATCGTTTTGAAATTTTTACCACTTCTTGCCAACATAATTGACGAGGTAACGCTGGAGAGTTTTTTCCAAATTTGTTTAAATTTATATTTTTTAAATAACAAATTAGCCGATTTTTTTCCTCAAAAATCACGTTTTTCACTTCAAAGTGTTCCCAAAAATTTAAAAATCGAAACTTCTATAAACCCTCCCAGCGTTACCTGGAAAAAATGTCTATCTAACGAAAGAACTTTGATTTTTTGATTTCAAATAATCTACAACCAATATATGAGGGGCACCGCAATGCAACTTTTTTTCGAGGAGCCTGCTAATAATGGTCGCCATTGCCGTAGTTCTTATTATTTTTTTCTGAAAATTTTACAAAACACTCTTCAAATGTTGTACTTCAATCTAAAAATAGTTTAAATAAATAGATGTTTACCAGATCCTCAAAAAAAAAACATCCTCTTTTTTTGCTCGCTCAGACCCTAACCCCCCCTTAAGGTTCGATGATTCCGTTTGCTTGCGGATGGTATGAGGTTGTACATTGGTGATCGATTCGAATAACCTCGATTCGAATTGTCTGCCTTAATCCGGTTATTCAAGCCGGTGTCCCAAATCTGGAGATCCAGATCCTGAATCCTGATGGAAAGGCCGTATCTGTACGCGCCAGATTGTGGTAGTGGTCCAATAAGATGGAGACTGATGTGTTCGAATCTTTAGAAGGGTAGTGTGAAGTGTTCACGAGGTGAACAATCTCAAGTTAGGGTGATTTTTGATCTTTGACAAGGAATGCAGCGTTTTACAAACTCGGAGATTTCTTTCTGCATGAAGGGTCAAACGAATCGTTGTTTTAAAAGTCTTATAGTCTTATAGTCTTGTAGTTGCTTTAACTCCATCATGTGCAATGTCGTGTAGCTCCTTGATAATTTTTCTTCTACGTGAAATTGTAGTCTTGCTGATACGTACTCGAAGATGTAGGTGACGCTGGTCGTTGACGATGGACGATGTGTGATTTTACTGATTTGTGTGATGTCTTTAAATGTATCCAAAAGTTGAGCGAATGCGTTGGATGTGTTGAAAGTTTTAATAATTGATGAATTTTGTTGTGTGTGGATTAGAGGTATGCATGGATAAATTTTTATTGCCTCATCTATAGAATACATTCGAATTGAGTAAAATGAATGAGTGCAAGGGACAAAATGAATTAAGTAAGTGGGACTGAGAATGTAAGAGAAGATTCTCACTCATTGTCATTCTCTTAAAGAAGTGGGAAGCAAATAGAGTGCTTTTGGAATACCGAAAGCAACCGAATGAGTCGGATGGCTTTTGACGCACTCTATTCATTTTAAAATTTTTGTTTTTTAGGCACACTGAGTGATGTCGAACTGGAAGCGTGAGGCGAATTGATGGAGCTACAAACGGAGCAACAAAATATATTATTTGAAGAAATGGGAAAACCCTTCCAGTATTCTTATTCAAGCAAATTTAACTAAGTAGGTATTTTAAATTAATTTAATTTAAATTAAGTACGGGAATTCTCTTAAAATAATATCTAAAATAAAACAAATAAATTATACGAAATAAAAATTAATATTTTCAAGTGAAACCAGGACCACCAGGATTTTCCTGGCTGAAGTGATTCGTTTTGTGGTTTATTTTCGACATAATGTCTATCTTCGATTTATTAGGGCCTTCGTCGTGCCTCTCTCATGCAAGTGGGCTTAAAATATTTCTCTAACTTACATATATGGCGGCTAAACGTCGAATGGAACCAGGAGTTACCCGAAGATTGGCGCCAATGGAAAACATTGTTACAGCAAATATTTTCCAGATGTTATATGTCCAGGTAGATGTTACTCTCCAGCTATATCGGAGCTAAACCACAGCCCAGATACAAGTACCTGTACCATGTGACCAGCCAATTTTATGGGCTTTCGAAAGGCACTAAAGAAAATATTCTTTAACAATGGTACGAATTTCAGAGCCACAGAAACGCTGGGCTGAAAACGGAGCACGATAGATCACAATTAAATTTGACTGCATAATGTGGCGATTCAAAAAAACTTTTTAACCATGTAGTGGAAGCAACAATTTTACCGGGACCGTTTAAAGGATAAAATGTCCTCACTCCTCAAAATCTCATGATTTAAAACGAGACACCTTTTCAATTTAAAAAATGTTGCTGTTCCTAATTCGATAGGCCTTCGCAATAAACCTTTTAAAAGTTCCGGGACAATCTTTGGAATTATGTGGCATAGATTTTTTTTGCGCGGTTCCCACTGCATACGTACAGCCCACCTCCCGTCCAACCGACTGCGGGACGCTGCCGCGTAACGTACGGCTCGAATCGCGGGAATAGATCCGAGATAGTTAAGCGAAGAGTAGGAGAAAGATATCACGAAGAAGAGTGTTGCACAGATAAGGCGGTTAATATAAGCGATTTAAGATTGTTTGTAGAGCAAAGTGACAAGATGTGGTAGAGACCATTGTAATCCGAACATAATACTCTGAACGCAACGTGTTAGGCATATGTCGAACTACAATGGCTGAGGAGTAGACGACGAAAGTTTCTAGTCCTTCTACTGGGAACGTAGGAACGTTTACGCGTGTTAGTAAATGCTGGCTGTCTACATTTCCATAAATAAGGTTATGTAAAAAACATGACAACCAGCATCGTTCTACGGTTTGTTAATGATGGTAAGTTGATTAGTAAAAGTCTACTACGATAAGAGGGGAGGTAAAGATTTGCATCCCAAATAAGTCCCCTAAGAGCGAAATTAAGGAAGTATTTTTGTACAGATTCAATATGATCTTGGTGTACTCCGTATCGAGGACTTCAAACACACGATCCATACTAAGGACGCGGACGGACCAATGATGTATATAACTTTTTAGTTATGTACGGGTCAATAAATTCTTTTGACCATCTTTTTATAAAGCCAAGCACACCCATAGCTTTATTAACCATGGTAGATATATGGTCGGTAAATTTAAGTCTCAAATCTAATAGGACACCTAGATCGTTAACCTGAGTTAATCGTTCTAAGGCGTTCCCATAGAGAAAGTACATAGCCTGGTGAGGACTAGATCGGTAAAAAGACATAAGTTTACATTTCGATCCTTTAAGCTTTAGGTTATTTGCTAAACACCAATTTTGAAGTTCATCCAAATCGGATTGAAGTCTAGACTGGGCGCTAGTGAATTTATACTGAAGGCATAGCTTAACATCATCAGCGTACATAAGTACAAGTGAATTAGTTAAGACAAGGGGCAAGTCGTTAATAAACAGAGTAAAAAGTAGGGGTCCAAGATGGCTTCCATGGGGCATCCCAGATGTGGCGCGGACTAAACATGAGGTAACATATTAAAAAAAAAACAAGGATTGATCCTTCAGAGCCAGATTCGTTATTGTTAGTAACTTAAAGTAAAGCACCATTGCGATGGAACAACTCAAACGGCTAAAGGGAGTGAGGGGCCGTCTCAAATCCAGCCTCACCAAACTGCTACACACAGCAGAAAACTCTTCCGCATCAATCGGCGTTGACGCCGTGGAGGTACTGCTAGTCAGGCTCGACAAGGTTTGGAATGATTTCTTGCCGGAGATTATCTGTGCGTGCTTGACGACGTCGAGTTGATCCTGCGGATGACTACGACGAGTATGAGGCGAAGTACCTAAAAGCCCGTGCGCTTTTTTTCCCTCAAGCGCTCACAGGAGCCGACAACACCAACAACCACGAGACATGCAGAAGGAGACTCAATAGCTAACAACGACGCTATTTCTCGCTTAGTGCAGCAACAACAAGAGTTCTTCGAACGCCTCGGAGCTACTTCAACAACAACCCAGGCTGACGCCGCGGCGCCAGTAAGGGAGACAGAATTACCGAAAATTCACATAAAACCGTTTGGTGGCATTTACAAGGAATGGCCAGCCTTCAAAGCACTGTTCATAAGCACTGTACATAGCTTTTGGTACGCCATTTGCCAATTTCTGAGACCGCATATGACAATGCTTGTGAAGAATTTGAGCTGTTTCAAAGCGATTTTGTACCGAGACAGGGTGGTAACAACAAGAATACAAGCAGAGCCATGGTAACTGCTACGCTGACAAAATGCGTGAATTGTAATGCGGATGGGCATCAACTGTCTAAGTGTCCTCAATTCATTTGTTTGTGTATCGACGAACGCCATTCTTTTGTAAAGCACAAATCTCTCTGTTTTAACTGTCTCAAACAGGGTCACAGGTCATCAAATTATAGCTCAAAGTACTACTGTCAGCAGTGTGGCAGCAGACACCACACACTCATACACACGCTTGCTATGCAGACCAACGAGGGTCAAATCACGGGAAATCAAGGATCCAGACACGACATCGGTGACTGCGAGTCACATGTCACAGGCACTACTCACGCCAACCCTATTGTCACATGGGCAAGTAGGACGAACATGTACTTTGCCAACTGTCATATTCAACGATGGAAGGGTATTCTACATGCCACATCACCCTGTACTTGGAAAGAAACTACGAGTTGTTTTTGACGGTTCATTCCAAGATTCTTCTGGTCAATCTTTAAACGACACCCTGAACGTTGGGCCGAGCATTCAACGAAACCTGTTCGATGTATGCGTACGCTTTCGTTTACATAAATACGTTTTTTCTGCGGACATTATCAAGATGTTCAGGCAAATTTGGATCAACAAGCATCACCGCAACTATCAACGTATCGCTTGGAGAGAACATCCTTCAGCTCCACTTCTACATTACCAACTCTGCACTGTAACCTATGGCACTGCGTGTGCACCATTTCTGACTGTACGGGTTCTTGAGCAACTGACCAGAGACTACCAACATTTGTATCCAACTGCTGCGCGCATTCTTCTTGAAGATTTCTACGTTGACGACGTTTTAACAGGAGCTGACACCGAGGAGAAGCTTCTACAATACAAACAAGAGCTAACTCAACTAATGTCATGTGCTCAACTCGAACTTGGAAAATTTCCAACAGCAACCGCGTTGTCGACCCTGAGACAACAATCACAAACAACACATTATACAGTGCACTCGAAACTACGAACAAGGTTTTGCGAATTCATTGGAAACCGCACACAGACCCATTGACATACAAGGTATCTTTCCCCAGCGAGGGAAAAATTACAAAACGGCAAGTTTTAGTAGACGTGTCTCGCATTTTCGACCCACTTGGATTGCTGGCTCCAGTGTTTATTCAATTTAAAATCCTGTTCCAAGAACTTTGGGATCTCAACTTAGACTGGGACAGCCCGCTACCGCTCAGCCTGGAAGATTGGTATCTCAAATGCAAGCACGATATAAACACGCTCAATGAACTTGAGGTTCCACGCTACATTGGCAACTCTACTGACACAATTGAATTGCACGCCTTCTCGGACGCATCTATAAAAGCCTACACCGTTGCCGTTTACAGTAGAGTCACTCTCCCTGATGGTAACATACAGGTTAACAAGGTCCACAAGGGGCGAAATCCGCGCAAGGAAAAGGGTTACATCTGTCTATTCGTGTGCCTAGCCACTTCTGCCTTGCATTTGGAATTGGCTACAGATCTTACAACCGATACATTCTTGGCGGCACTCAGACGATTCATCTCTCGCCGCGCAAAATGCTCGCAAATGTATAGCGACAACGGGCGAAACTTTGTCGGGGCAAAAAAGGCATTAAACGAAACGCCAACTCTTCTGAAGTCATACGAACACAACAACGCCGTACTGAAGGCCCTGGCAGACGAAGGAATCAACTGAAATTTCGTTCCCCCCCATACACCACACTGGGGTGGCAAATGGAAATCAGCTGTGCGCTCGGTCAAATTGCATCTTCATAGAGTCATTGGCAAGAAAATGCAATGTCATTGACTTTTGAGAAAATGCACACACTTCTCGCCCAAATAGAAGCTGTGGTCAACTCACGTCCACTATTCTCAACTTCGGACACTGAGGTCAACTATCTGTCGCTAGCACACTTCCTCATTGGTCGTCCCTACACGACAGTACCAGAAGGCGATCTATCAAATGTACCAATCAACCGTTTGGATTATTAGCAACAGACTCAAGCTATGCTGCAAGGCTTCTGGAAATAATGGCACATGGAATATCTTACATCACTTCAGCATCGGTCAACATTGCCAAAGATGACATCGTGCTCCTGAAGGATTCTCACACACCGCCAGCAGTATGGGCTCTCGCAAGAGTCATAGAAACATATCCAGGGAAGGATGGAATGCTCAGGACTCCAACTGGAGAAACAACCCGTCCAATTGTCAAGATCCCCCTTAAAAAATGCCTTGGATGTTTGGAAAATGGTCGCACTGAATTTATCTGTATGTACTTAAAAATAATGTTCTAGAAGCGTCTGTGGCAAGTTTGCCGCGATTAGTTTTTACTTTGCCTTTGGTTGTGATAGATAGCGAACTCGAGTGATTACACCAGCAATTAATTTCAATAAAGATCCATCTTAATCATCATCAAGATCATTTGAGAATCCCAAAAGACTGAGTTTACTTATAAGAAGCGAATGGTTGACAAAGTCAAATGCTTTCCTGAAGTCAGTGTAAATGACGTCTGTTTGTAAGTCACTCCGGAAGCCATCCGTGATAAAAGATGTTAGCTCCAATAAGTTGGTTGTGGTGGAGCGGCGCTTCATGAAGCTATGCTGGCACGGAGTTATTATTGAACTACATAGGTGTTGCAAATATGGAGTGATAAGTTTTTTAAAAAGCTTTGGAATTGCTGACAATTTAGAGATGCCTCTATAATTAGCAAAGTCGGATTTTTTCCCTTTTTTATGCAGCGGAATAATGAAGAATTCCTTCCACATAAGGGGAAAGATCGAAATTTCCAGCGATAGATTAAAGAGTTTAACGAGCGGTTTGCACAGTGCCTCGGCGCAGTACTTCAGAACACAGCCTGGTACTCCATCAGGGCCTGGCGCATACACGGGCTTGACCTTAAGAAGATCCGATAACACACCACTTTGATCGAAAGATGGGCAAAATATAAGGTTGGGTGATAGGATATTATAAGTGTAAGGCTGAGCTGAACTACTGCTAGGTGAATAAGTAGTTAGAAAAAACTGTGCAAAGACATTGGCCATTGCCTGATCAGTGTTCGCATAAGAGTTCTCAAACGTAAGCAGTGGAGGAAAAGATACATGTTTACAGTAAACCCGAGTAAACTGAATCCTGCAGCGGCGAATATAACTCCAATAACATTCTGCGTTATGCACGGTGAAATTGGACCGAGCTACTAAGTATCTTGAATAACTAACAGAACAGCCAGATAATCTATGTTTTATAATAGTCTTCTCATACTGTTGCCGCCGAAATACAATTTTGATTTAAGTTTGAATTGTTTAGCATAAGCACACATATGTTAACTTATCGATAGGTTAAGTAACGGCCAAAAGAAGGCACAGCGTCGGCCATCGCGAAAAAAAAGAATAAGAGAAAATTGGGTGAAGCTAACGTGTGGATAAAAACACGAAGTTTTTTAGCTTTTCAAACTTATTGTGGCACGCATATGGATTAATAAAGATTATTATTAAGAAATTGTGCGTTTGCTAAAGGAACGTGGTAGCCATACGTCCCGCCAACAACATTTCTAAAAAACTTCGTTCTATAAAACCTCGTTCTGAAAAAACTTCGTTACCCACGGATCAAAGCGTCGGATTCCTAGTAGATAACAGCTAGGTCGAGTTGATCACGTCGATTACAGGAACGAAAGGACTCTTGCAGATCAAGGCAGAGGTAAAGGCGTGGCTGCCCTAGGAAGAAAAGCTGGGTAAGCACGCAGATCGAACGAAGAAGCACACGTATACATGCAGACGCGTCAGAACACGCACGCCGGTTAGAGTGGAGCATGAACATAGAAGTGTGCCAAATTTGTGAGAACAAGAACGAGACAGCGTCAGAAAATTGGGCTCAGTGTGACGTTTGCGGAAGGTGCGGACGACATTGAGAGCAAGGACTGGAGTTGCGATTTCTGCCTCGCGGGTTGCAGCCACATAGCACCGTACGGCAGTATGCAAAGATCACCGATACAGCCTCAAACACGCGAAGACGCAATGGCCACCCCCGAGTCGCACGACAATGCGCTAGCTGTCGATACTCTAATCGATACGGCCGGCAGCGGAGAGAACACACACGCGCAGGAAGGAAATCCGGAAAGGACTTGGAACCAATTGCTTTTAAAGATGCTAGAGGAGAAAAGGCAATCGGAGGCAAAGTTTATAGAAGAAAAGTATAAACTTCTCATGCAAAAGAATCCCACTGATGTACCGGAATCCGGGATGGTTCGAGCTACAGATTCACCAACGAGCAGTCAAATAGCGGCCCGGCAAGCTATACCAAAAGATCTTCCAACATTCAGTGGAGGAGGAGTGGCCGTTATTTATCAGCACGTTCGAACCCAGCACCACAGCAGCTGGATACACCAACGTGGAAAACATGCTACGTCTGCAAAAGTCGCTTAAAGGAAAGGCTCGTGAACTGATTAGGGATAAACTTCTACTTCCTAACCTAGTTTCAGATGTCATCAGCACTCTGAAGATGTTCTTGAAACCTGATCCTGGCGCCATCGTTTTACAAATCAGGCGCAGTTAACACTCACAACAGTCGCGCAACGCAAAGACAAGAGGCGGATGAGCCTGGACCATCACGAGGACAAGCACGATCGAACGCGAGCCCAACGCAAGCAGCTCAGCAGCAAGTTCAATCGGGGTGCGTGGCGTGCGGCGACATCAGTCACCGCCCACCGCAATGTCAGGTGTTCTTGAACCTCGACACGCAGCACAGGTGGCAGATAATCACATCGAGTAAAGCATGATTCTGCTGCCTCAAAGTACATCGCAATAGATGCCGAACCGGAAACTGTGGAGTTAACGGATGTAAAAGGAGGCACCACGAGCTACTTCACACGGAAAAAGGCAGACCACAAAGTCTCGTGAGTACGCATCAAGACGACAACCACGGAAGTCAATTTTATTGCATCATTTGAGTTAAGCTACGCAATGGCAGCAGGATGATCGAAGTCTATGCTGTTGGGACTTGTGCCAGCATCAAATAACATAATTATTTCAATTCAATTCTCCCAGTGTAACTAGCCGGAGCGGTCCGCTAAGTGTAATTCGGTTTTGTTGGGATCGGCCGCTGCGGTTGTTTTGGGGTTAAATTGACCCAATAAAAATATTGAAATCGAATTGTGGATTGTGTATTAATTCGGTCGCTATCAAAATTCTGATAGCTCAACATTGGTGACCCCGACGTGATCGCGCTCTAATTGATTTGTGATCATTAAAGTGCTTAAAGGAAACCGTGTAAAGGAAAACTTGTTGCTGTTGTTTCCATTGCATTGCACCTTGCACAAAAACAAATTGCATAATGGAGTCTGGAGATGTAGCTAGTGCCTCGGTTCCTGCAAGCAGGGAAAGGCTTTTGCGGCGAAGAGCAGAGGTGACCTACCAGGAGATGGAAGCCCTGCATAACAAGGTCAAGGCTGCAGTGCAGAAGGAAGATTTGACCATCATGGTACTGGAGCCGTTGGAAATTGCGTTGCGCAAGAAATTTACCACACTCCAGGATGAGTTAGAGCGATTGAGCTCTGTTGAAGTTGGGAGTGAATTATGCTGGNTAATCGGGTAGAATAATTGGAAGCTAGCAGTCCCTCGCAGGATCCGAGAAGGGAAATGGAACGAACCAATAGGATCGAAGTGTATGCAAGGATGGACCATCCAAGGATCGACGAACCCCCAACGATCCATTCTCATGCATCACTGCGACTGCGATTGGCAGGAGCTTCATGACGACATCAAGGACCATTACAGCCTCGAGACGCTCGTACCACGTAAGCTGTATTCAGCCGAAGATAAGCTAGCAGTCAAAATATTAGAGACCACCTGCCAAGAGAAGTCAGGAAAATACGAAGTCGGTTTTCCGTGGCGTGGTGGCATCGACAAACTGCCAGAAAGCCGCGGTAACGCTCTGAAGCGCCTTACCTGCATAAAGAAAAAGGTATCGTAGGAACCTGATATGTACGAAAAGATTGACGCCCATGTCAGGAACCTTCTATACAAAGTATACGCGGTTAAGCTATCCAAGGAGGAAACCTGCCGTGAGAACAGCCGTACGTTGTATCTTCCGATATTCATAGCGCGAAATCCAAATAATCCGAGTAAGCTAAGGCTGGTATGGGATGCAGCCGCGAAGTTACACGGATGTGCACTGAATGACTACTTACTAAGGGGACCAGATTGCCTGAACCCACTCATATAGGTCTTACTAGCCTTTCGTGTCAACAAGATTGCGATTTGCGGAGACATTGCGGAAATGTTTCACAGGATCAACATCCGCGAGGAGGATATGCACGCGCAACGATTCTTATGGTATGACAGAAGCAGCGATAAAGTAGAAACCTATGTTATGCAGGCTATGACTTTAGCCGCACCATTCATCGCTCACTTCGTTCGAGATAAAAATGCAGAAGCCCATCAAGAAGATTTCCCATTGGCCTTAAACGCCATCCAAAAGGCGCACTACGTCGACGACTACATCGATAGCATGAGAAACAAACAGGAGGCAGTCCAGACTACCAGACAAGTCATAGAGGTTCATCGAAGAGGCGGATTCGAGATCCGCAACTGGTCTTCTAATTCAAAAGAAGTCCTTAAGAGCTTGCAAAGTAATGGCAATGTTGGTAGCCAAAAACCTGTTGATTTTTGTTCGACTGAAAAGATACTTGGTATATCCTGGGACCCACATAAGGATGTGTTTAAGTTTCTCTGCAGATTTGCAAGGCTGAAACGCGACGTCCTGGCAGAAAACGTAGTCCCGACCAAGCGAGAAGTTCTGCAAGTCCTTCGATCCATTAGGATTCTTGTCGTGCCACACGATTGGGCTGAAAATACTTCTCCAGCGTATATGGCGGCTAAATATCGACTGGGATCAGGAGCTGCCCGAAAAGATTCTGGAAGACTGGCGCCTTTGGAAAACTCTTTTAGGACAGATCAGGATTTTCGAGGTGCCTAGATGCTTTTCCCCAGACGCATCAGATCCACGTCAAACGGAGCTCCACACATTCCTCGACGCCAGCGAACATGCGTATTCTGCTGTCTGCTACTTGCGTGTAGCAATGGATGCCAAAGTCGACGTCTCTTTGGTGATAGCGAAGTCGAAGGTGGCACCTTTAAAACCACTCTCGATTCCGCATATGGAGCTGCAGGCAGCAGTTATGGGAGCACGCTTAGCCCACAAGGTGATGAGCACGCGCCACCTGCGAATCGAAAACGCCACATACTGGTCAGATTCAAAGTCAGTACTGCAGTGGCTAACTATGGACCCCTGTAACTTTCATCAGTTCGTGATGCACAGAGTCGCCAAAATCCTGGAAACAACGCAAGTCGAGCAATGGCGGTGGGTACCCTCGAAGCTGAACGTAGCAGACGGAGCTACAAAGATCATCGACCAAACCCAGCAGAAGACGTGGATAACGGGCCCTGTCTTCCTTAAAACTGAATCCAGCCATTGGCCAACATCGACAAAGCAAGAGAGCATCATCGATACTTCAGAATACGGAAGCATGTGATGACAACGCGTGCGAGATCACCGGTTATGTTCAATGCGCACCATTTCTTGAGCTGGCGGCGGTTGTATAGAGCAGTTGCGATAATATTCCTGTTCGTCGATCGGTTACGAGCGAAATGCGCCAAGCAAGACATGCCGACAGCCACGACGATGGACCATGTGAGGAAAGCGAAAATACTACTTTATAAGCAATCCCAAGCCATCGCCTTCGCCGAAGAGTTGAAAGTGCTATCCGTGGGAGCGACGCTGCACAAAGGAAACAGATTGGTCGGACTGAACGCATATCTAGACAACGATGGAGTACTGCGGACTAGAGGCAGACTGAACTCAATTGACATAGCTGAAGACGCAATTATATTAGCTCCAGGATGCCGGATAACTAACCTAATAGCGAGGAGCTTTCACGAGAAGTACCATCATCTTGTTCACGAGACTGCAATAAACGACATCAAGGCTTCGAGCCTCAATGGTACGAGCTTCAGAGCCACGGAAAAAGCCGTGCGAGAAGAGCAATGATGGCCAAGGATGGGCAAGTTCGACGAGTGACTATAAAGACCCAGCACGGCGTTTTATAAAGACCAGCAACGAAGATAGCGGTTTTGGACGTCGGCTTGGAGGATGGTAACTGACCACGAACCGGGATCAATTACGGGGGAGGATATGTTGCCGCCGAAATAGTATTTTGATTTAAATTTGAATTGTTTAGAATAAGCACACATATGTAATTTTATCGAAAGGTTTAGTAACGGCCAAATTTCCACGGCACGCAAACGTCGAAAAATATGTTCAAATTTAATGAAATGACGATGTTTATATCTTCGTATGCCAATAAATCAGACCAATCAAATACCGAAATTAACTTATTTAATTTCATAAAGTCAGCGATACGAAAGAAACGAACTTTCTGAGATTCAACTGTAAACTTAAGGTCAATTAAGGAATTGTTTTCGATTGAAGCCTCAAGAGTGGGATGATATGGATCCTCAGGGTTAGAAAGGGGCAAAGTTCTGTAAAGAGTAATTCCATCTGGATCAAAAACGAAACATAAGTCCAACAGCCGGCCTAAAGAATTTCTAACATGGTTAACTTGCCCATGTGACGTGTCAAACTGCCCGCTGGGGAGTCGTGGTGGGAGTTAAACTGTAAAGACGGTGAAATATCAACATTTGACCCTATAAGTTCTGGGATATTAAAGTCACCCAGAGTTATCAGCTGGTCACCATCAGACAGACGATCGAAAACCAAACGAATAGCGGACAAATGTTGCCAGTATGTTGGCGGTTCGGACGAAGGTGGTAAGTACGAACAGGTAACATACAAAGATTGATCGGACATAGTGAGTTTGATGCAAAGGAATTCAATGTCACCAATCTCTTGTGATTTTACCTCTTCAGAAGCGAGTTTGGAGTCTTCAGAGATTAACACTCCTCCTCCCCTTCGCAGAGTTCTATCACATCTAAAAGTGGTGTACCTACTAGGAAAAACTTCGGAGCTTAAGATCTTCGGCTTTAACCAAGTTTCTGTTTCTAACATTATTGTACATTATGTGAGATGCAAAGAAAGAACTATAAGAATAAAGTTTGGAAATTTTACTACGTAACCCTCTAGTATTTTGATAGGTAAGAGTTAGTCATTGATTTTACGAAAACCACTATTCAACTCCTTGAATCCGCTTTAAGTCTGCCTCATGAACGATCTCATTTCGTCCTGAACAGCACAACAACCGTCACAGCAAAAGTGGAGACCAGACCTACGTGAGATTGCATCCGAAACTGAGACCGTGAACCCGGCACACTTAGCGTGTAAGACGTTTTCACAAAGCCAGCAGTGAATGGTAGGTTAGGAAGAGCAGATTGTCTAATTACAAGACTTCAGCGCACAGGACACAGTTTAAATTCCATAATTTTTAAAAATTAAATAATTAATTTACTAAAAATTCAATAATTAATTTATTAAAAATTCAATAATTAATTTATTAATATTATTGATGAACCTTGCACCACTGTAGCAGGGAAACGAAAGGGGGAGATTAAAGAGAGCAGTTAGTGCGAGTTAGTAAAATGCAATGAATAGAGATAAGAATCTCTATTGAGTGAGGGTAGAAGCAATAGGATAGAAGCAACAGCGTCAGAGATGAAGAAGCAAAGCAGAGCAATGTTTGGAAGGAAAATTAATCAAATTTTTATTTTACCTCCAAATATATCACTGCACACGCGAATCGATACGGATCTAAAAATTGCAATTTGTTTATTTATTTTTATGTGTATAGAAATGAACACCGATTGTTAATGGAAAGCTTATTACAAATTTTATAAAAAAGCAGTCCGCACAAAAAAAAACACGTCCGTTCGCTTTAAGATAAAGAGAGGAAGTCTGATATATAGTAAATTTAGGAGTGAATAGCTTCCTACACGGGCAAATATATGTTGCACGTTTCCGTGTATGAAAAGAATGAATATTTTTGGAAACGAAATAACTTAAAAATTAAATGAATGTGGCTTTTAATTTCTCTGTTATTTACACCACAGCGGACGTAAGTCTGCTAGGATGCGACACATATGACCTAGCTTGTAGCTAGTGAAGACACTATATAATTTGTTTTATTGAAAAAGTCCCATCGGCATTTGCCTTATTTCTATACCCTTACAGAGGATATTATAATTTTGGTCAGAAGTGGCGTTGCACTTTGAAGGAGACTTATAAAGTCGATATATGCTTGAGGATCACCTCCTGAGTCTATATAAGCATTGCACAGTTGTTGGGCTTGTAAGGAGCCGCGGCCATAAATACTTTCCGTTGAGATATCAAAGTGAAATTTTCCAAAAATCTACAAAAATATTTTTAATATATAGTAAAAAAATGGATAAATCGGACGACTGTATCCTTTAGATCTCATAGCACCATAGTAAGTATGGCAGTAGTATTATATGGCAACGGTGCTCCAAAATACTAAAGTTTTAAACTAAAAATACTTAAGTTTTGTCATGTCAACTGCGTAGTCTTTGTGTTTAATTACACTAGTACTATTACACTAGTAACTCTCCGATTTTCTTCTGCATTAATGCCCTCTTCTTTGCACCAAATATCAAAGACGTGCATGAGTGAAAATTCTCACTTACAAGAAGCACCTGTGGCGAGTCAACCGACACAATTTAAAATAGCAACGAATAAATACTTATTCGCCATGGTATCTTTAAACCCTTTTGGGCATACTAAAAGACTACTCGCTACAAGAAGCTTGCTACTCTTCAAGAAATCATCCTAATATTCACAACTTATACATAAAACAAAATCTTTGTATTCACCCTATTAATGCATTTTAGCTTTAATAAATATTAATAGTTATTAACCAACGTGGTTATACTTATTTGGAACATATAAGTCTCCATAAACCTTTTAAAGATGAAAACATAAAAATAAACATGAAAAAGACGTTCACATAATACACAAAAAATGTATAATTAATTAAAACACATAAACAACAAAATATTTATCAAATCAATTTCACAATAAGTAATTCGTAAGTAAATACCTTGAACTTTAAAATTCATTTTAAATAATAAAATTCGGACGCTCTAACGAACGTTTGAACACTTTGAAATCCAATGATGTTTTGACGAAGAATTAAGTTACCGCCGAAAGTCCCGTAAGATTTCCAGAAAAATCTGGTTTCCATTGAGAAACTTGGACATTGTATAGACAGTTTTTTTACTTTTCGCAAATTTTTTGTTTCAGACGGTTTTTTGAATTGTGAGCATGTCTTGTCAATGCACATTGTGAGACTGTGCATTGTCCGCCTGTCCGTCCGTGTGTAAAAATCTGGTAAAATTCTCATAAGGATCGGCCAAATATAAACGATCCGATATATATATAATAATATAAACTGTGTTGTTGTTTATACCCTTGCAGAGGGTATTATAATTTTGGTCAAAAGTGTGCAACGCAGTGAAGGAGACATCTCCGACCCTATAAAGTATATATATTCTTGATCAGGATCACCTCCTGAGTCGATATGAGCATGTCCGTCTGTCTGTCTGTCTGTCTGTCGGTTTCTACTCAAACTAGTCTCTCAGTTTTGGAGCTATCGAGTTGAAACTTTGCACACATCCTTTTTTTCCTTGCAGGTAGTATATAAGTCGGAACGGCCGGGATCGGTCGACTATATCCTATAGCTGCCATATAACTGATTGAACATATAACTGATTGAACTTTGGTGTTTTTAAAGTTAGTGGGTTGGGACGTTCCACACATGTTATGTTTGACCAAAATATCTTATGTACAAAATTTCATAAGGATCGGCCGACTATATCCTATAGCTGTCATAGAACGATCGGAATTGGCATAAGTTTGGTGTTTTTTAAGTTAGAAAGATGGGACTTGGTACAGATTACTTTTTAGGCAAAATAATTCGATATGCTAAATTTCATAAAGATCGGCCGACTATATACGACCCGCTATATATCTTATAATATAAGATGCGTGGCGCCACCTAGCGGACTGCGACTGAACTGCAAGGGTATATCAACTTAGCTTTCCTTTCTTGTTCTTTTTTAGGTTGTGTTCTTGAAGTTTTCGAAATATTTTTTCTAATAAGTTATATTTGTCTTGAGTTTAAATCAAAAAATCAATATATCACTTAGGTATAATATTTATAGGAGGACCCCAAACATCGCTGATAGCATGCCCAGAAGTTTAAAAATTAAATAAATAAAGAAATTAAAGTCGTAAAAACTACGTATCATTGGAAATAAAATGTTTTTAGAAGAACCCCCAAGCGTGAATTATGTTTATATATTTTATT
Organism: Drosophila pandora; assembly: GCA_021223865.1. Classification (NCBI taxonomy): domain Eukaryota; kingdom Metazoa; phylum Arthropoda; class Insecta; order Diptera; family Drosophilidae; genus Drosophila; species Drosophila pandora. The sequence continues at coordinate 139,393 of JAJJHT010010136.1, read as the reverse complement.
TAAAAACCATGTTAATTAATACATATATGGTATTGAATGTAATGCAACCGAAAAACTACGATGCGACCACCTAATAATCCACATTATATCATTGAAAATAAAATAATTTTCTTAGGAGAACACAAACGACTCCGAAAGCATCGAAATTCCAATCCAACTTGTGGTGGAAGCTAGTAGCGAGCAACTGCACGTAGAAAATGTCAAAGGCTTAGAGTAAAGGAGGAAATAAGAGCCGGAAGTTGGTGGAACCGACTGGTTTTCTCTAAAATACAAAATAAAATAAGAAAAGCAGAGAGGCGCTCGACGGTGGATTTTGTGCGTCTATAACCACCGCAAAATAATATTTGGGTTTTGGCGGGAAAACAGTAAAATAAAATACTTAAATATAAAAATAAAGAAATAAGCAAATAAGGGTGAGACCTGCCTGGATCGAAGACGGAGGCAGACGGAGGTATAGTACACATATTTGGTTTATATAGTCTCTTAAAATGTCATTCATTAATCTTAAAAAAGATTCCGGTGCGTTTTATGGGATTCTTACATATGGATAAAGTCCCATTTGTTTTACTGAATGCTGTCGTATCTTCTTATTCCAATAACATTTGATGGTACCCCTTTGCACAAACTTAACTTTTGTACTCTCTATTTTTTTGGTACCATGCATATAGGAGAACTATACATACATGCTTCTACTTTTTCTAATTATATATTTTTTTTTCCATTTCTTCTAATTTTTTTCTAATTTCTTCTTCATATTTTAGGGAAATCCTATAGATTTTGGAGATTATCGGTTGATCTGTTACAGTCCTTATATTGTGTACGCCTAAATTTATGTATGTTAATTGGTCTCTTTCTTTGTAGAGTAGTTTCTTAAAACTTTTCACGCTTGCAATTATTTCTGTTTCTTCATTGTTTAAACCTGATGAATTGAATTTTGGAATGTCAATACATAAGCCTCTTTAAAAAAGGCATTTTAAAATTTTTTTAAAATAATTTCGTTTATTTATATTTTTCATGAGTCATACTCACAGGGGTCAGGTGATTTTTTATCTTTGGCAAGGAATTCAGTTTTTTACGATATCGGATATTTCTTTATACATGGAGAGCAAAGGGAATCATTGTTTTAAAAGTTTTGTAGTTGCTTAAAATCCACCGCAATGTTGTGTAGGTTCTTGATAATTTTGCTTCTAAGTGGCTTGGGTATGAAAGGCCGTACGCTAAAAGTAAATACATCGAAAATTTTTGAATGTTGTGTTTGATAAATACTAACTGTTTTTCACTGAAGCATGCTGGTGTTACAATGGAGTAGCTTTTGGAGCTCTGGGCAGCGTAATTGTGCATCGCTTATTTTATTACAATTATTGATTTTGGATGGATTGTGGTTTTTTAATAAATCTCAATGGCGAAGTTGCCCCGAGGATGTTTTTTTGGCTATTATATGTAAAAAACCCTGTCTTCCAACATGTGGCGAATATTTTTTGTTCCGAGGTTCCTTAGGTTTCTAGGAGTTCCTGGCAATGTTGAATAGCATTAGGACGGAGTTGTCTATAAAAGTTAATCATTGCGACGAATCTTCGTAATTCTTTGGCCGCCTTGCATAAGGGGAAATTTCTAATGGCTTTTACCTTGGTCTTTAGAGGCTTAATACTCTGGTGGTTATTTTTATGTCCTATGAATGAAATTCAATCTTTTCCGAAACTATATGTGCTGGGGTTTATCGTGACACTTTACTCTTAGAGTTTCTCAAAAACTTCGCGCAGGTGGATGTGGCGTTGTTGTATGTTAGCCGATGCGACTGCTATATCGCCGACGTAAACAACGACGAAGTCTAATCCTCGGAATGCTGTATGCGGAGTTGAGATAGATCTTGGAGAAAATAGTTTTTTCATAGAACACATATGTGTAATCTTGTATTTAAGGTATCGGATACGGGTCCGGTATGGTTTGCGCATTGAGGGCGCGGTAGTCGTCGCATGGGTTCCATTCACCAGTAGGTTTACGTACCATGTGTAAAGGTTAAGCAAATGGCTTTTAAAGGGTCTAAATACTCCAATGTCTATTAAATATTGGAATTCGTTCTTTGTTGGTCGGAGTTTCGCTGGAGTCAGGCTTCGTGGTCGCGAAAGGTGGTGTTCCTTTGGTGTCGATGACGTGAATGCTATAGCATGTCAGCGTGTTTTGGCCTCAACTAACTTAGTCTCCTTGATGTCGACGAGGAGGTCCAATCCAATCATTGGAGTATTGGTATCAGTAATAACCAAGTTCCATGTGTAAGGACGACACAGTTCTAGGTCCAGTCCAAAATCTCTGGAGTCAGCCGAGCAAAAGTCCAAGACCAAAGAGGACCAAGAGAGGTAGGAAAGGGAACCCGCCAACCCGGAAACCCGGGATTATGGCGGATTTCTAGAAAGAAGGATTAACGGCGAATAGCGAGATCAAGCAGGATTAACCGGCTCTATATAAGGAGGACCACTGGAGTAATTCAAGACATGGTCGTTAACGGAAGCTGGAAGTTATGAGTTGGAGGACTGCTTTTGGAAAGTCCGACATCCAAGCAGGAAAGTTTGCTTAGAGGAATTAGTAATAGGTAATATAGGCTGAAGTGCGAGAATTAAATCGAGTGCGTGGGTAAATGCGTCAAATGCGAGTACAATGAAGCGAGTGCAAAAAGATCCGGGAATCTTGGCCCAACTGATGACCAGGATAAAACAAGTTGGGTGGTTCATTTTAGGTAGGTATCATGCAATCGAAGGCTCGAGACCGAGCTCGGGCCGAAAGGAAACCAATCAGAGATACCACGGTCCAGTCAGAAGATCCTGATCCAGGCTAAGGGGTACGCACAAAGATTACCCGGAATAATGGAGACGCAATGCCCAACCTCTGGTCGGCCACAAACCCTGAAAAAATCCTGGGATCCAGAGTATATAGATTCATTTGAAAACCTAAAAGTACTTATAAGCTCACACCCTATTCTAAAGTGCACAGAATTTGACAAGCAATTTAAAGTAATAATAGACGCTATCGATTTTTCGATCGGGGCTATTTCATTACCACAGGAACAACCAGTAGGGTTCGTTTCAAGAAAATTAAATAAGCACGAAAAGCAATATAGCGCAATCGATCAAGAATTTTTTCCCATTGTTTATGCAGTTGTTATTTTAGACATAATTTATACGGATCATAGTTTGAAATTATTGCATAATCATAACAATTAAGTGTTGTTGGACGCTTGATTATTAGAGAAGATTGATTATATTTTTATACCCTTGCAGAGGGTATTATAATTTTGGTCAAAAGTGTGCAACGCAGTGAAGGAGACATCTCCGACCCTATTAGGTATATATATTCTTGATCAGGATCACCTCCTGAGTCGATATGAGCATGTCCGTCTGTCCGTCTGTCTGTCTGTCTGTCTGTCTGTCTGTCTGTCTGTCGGTTTCTACTCAAACTAGTCTCTCAGTTTTGGAGCTATCTAGTTGAAACTTTGCACACATCCTTTTTTTCCTTGCAGGTAGTATATAAGTCGGAACGGCCGGGATCGGTCGACTATATCCTATAGCTGCCATATAACTGATTGATCATATAACTGATTGAACTTTGATGTTTTTAAAGTTAGTGGGTTGGGACTTTCCACACATGTTATGTTTGACCAAAATATCTTATGTACAAAATTTCGTAAGGATCGGCCGACTATATCCTATAGCTGTCATAGAACGATCGAAATTGACATAACTTTGGTGTTTTTTAAGTTAGAAAGATGGGATTTGGTACAGATTCTATTTTGGGAAAAACAATCTGATCTGCCAATTTTTATAAGAATCGGCCGACTATATACGATCCGCTATATATCTAATAATATAAGATGCGTGGCGCCACCTAGCGGACTGCGACTGAACTGCAAGGGTATATCAACTTCGGCTCCGCCCGAAGTTAGCTTTCCTTTCTTGTTTTTTTTAAGAAAATTTAGCAGCAGCCGCCGGAAAGTTTGGCCGGCAATAATTCATTGAATTTGTTTATCTTTTCTTTTATCATTATGTCCCTATTCGCATCGCCCGCTCTCGTCCATTCGATCGGCCACCTGCATCTGCCGTCATGCGTTATCGTTGTCCCGCGGTATCTCTTGGTCGCTCCGCAGCGTCAAGCGTCGAGCCACGCTTCCGCGTCTCTTACTTCAAAATTTGGTCTTCAACCCTACAATGCGACCTGTGTAGGGAATGTAATTTGTATATATAAATCAAATCAATTTAGCAAAATAAATTGTGTTCATACATAGAAATAGATTAGGGAAATGGATACGGCCTCTTCCATAGAAAAATGTTTGGGGAAAAATCATAGAAGACCAAAAATTAATGTAGAAAATCTGAGATTTCAACTTTGGATGAGTATTCCAAAGATATGGTAACTGCTAAATACCATTTTTCGAATTTTTAAGAAGGGTAACGCTGGATTTAATGTAGATAGTATAAGTAGGTATTGAACAGAAGACTCTTAACGCGATCAGAAGTATGCAGTTTATCGGTTTTACTACTGTTTTTGGTGCTAGTCCATATAGTGGCAGGCCGAAATCTATTTTGGTTAGGGATAAGCTTTTCACGATTTTTACTTGAGTTGTGGCAATTGTATTTTTCATTTGCTAGGAATTTAAATATACTCGATGAGTTTGTCAGTGACTTTTTCTTGATATTTCTAGAGTAATTTTTTTCAAATCATTAATGTAGGACTTCCAACTATATTAGGAGTCGAAGGATAATCCTAATATTTTTAATTCCTGTAAAAATTCCATAAACAATCTCTGTCGCCCTCTACCTCTCGTTCTCGATATTGTAAATATTTGCTAAATAAAATAGATAAAGTTCAGCCAAAAATTATTTTATATATTTTGTGCATAAATAATTTGGTAAACATACAAATAGATGCAGCGGTTAACTTATCGTTTTCACCTCCCTCCGTTGTAACTGTAAGTTAACAATAATTACATTACTAAAATGTCAACTGCCGCAACAATGCAATAACCGGCAACTCAGCACACGGGCATCCGCTTAATAATAATTTCAACAACCGCAACATTACTTGGAGTGCTTAGGAAAAGAATCACGCCACCGGACCCCGTCGCTGGTGCCGCTCTGCCGACGCCGCTGCCGAAAAATCTTAGCTAGCTCAGGGTAGAATTGGTTTAAGTTCGTCATTTTCAAAATTACCATAAAAAAATAAAGTACGATAACTACCATACAAAAAAGGAAAGTTTTAACGTTTACTACGTTTACTACGGTTAAAACGTTTACTAAGAGCGCGTGTGAAATTTGCTGCGAAGAAACTCACCACCTAAACAGTGGTCGCGAAAAATAAATAAAAACATTTTAAAGCGCAAGTGCAGCTGCGCAAAGCCAAAGCAAGTTCTGTATGATCAGTTCGCAGAACCCTTCACGTCAGGGTATGGACCGCGGAACATTAGTAGGACGACCGGTTATGGCGATATTATAAGTGTAAGACAGAATTAAAGTAATAACAAATAAAGTAATAAAAACATTAGTGAAAAACAAATTCAAGACGACGACAATTTAAGTAAAGAAAAAAATAAAACTTGAAATAAAAAAAAAAACTAAGAACTAAAAATTCACGTAGAAAATAACAAGCAAGAATTGATGAATACAATAAAACGAATAAGTAAACGCAAGAGGAATTTGCAGTGTTGCAGTGAAATTTGACGTCTCAACAACGCGAACCAAGCGCGCTGCAGATTTTTCTCACAGCGACTAGTGTTCGCTCTTTTTAACATCGAAAATATAAATTAAGTAAAAAGAAATAGAAAATAATAATTGTTCCAAGTTAAAGCGAATCCATCTTTTAATCTTCTTAAACACTATACACATGATTCTGGAAGGGTAATAACCTAATAATTACACTCAATATTTTTCTCAAATAATTAATAATCAACAAAGCCCCATATATTTATAATTTCTTAATGGCAAAAATAACAATTTAATCAGACCACTTATTTTATAAGAAACTGTTTTAAGCATCTACATGCATAACGAAAATATGCTATATAGGTGTACAAAATTGCATATAAAAAATATTCTAATTCGACACGTGCCTGATTTTTTTATTGTTTTTTTTGCACGTGCCGAACAAGAATATTTTGTATATGCAATTTTATACACCTATATAGCATATTTTCGTCACTAAAATAGATATCAGATATTTTGGGTTTCGCATGCAGGTTCGTCACCGGTATTTTACCTCTGCAAGAGGTTTTTATACCCTTGCAGAGGGTATTATAATTTTGGTCAAAAGTGTGCAACGCAGTGAAGGAGACATCTCCGACCATATAAAGTATATATATTCTTGATCAGGATCACCTCCTGAGTCGATATGAGCATGTCCGTCTGTCCGTCTGTCCGTCTGTCCGTCTGTCTGTCTGTCTGTCGGTCCGTCTGTCCGTCTGTCCGTCTGTCCGTCTGTCTGTTTCTACGCAAACTAGTCTCTCAGTTTTAAAGCTATCGAGTTGAAACTTTGCACACACCCTTCTTTC
>JAJJHT010010136.1:106919-120400 GCA_021223865.1 Drosophila pandora | reverse complement strand
TCGTTTTCGTTTTTTGTACCGAAATTAAAAATAAAATGTATTTTATTTTATTAATTAATAAAAAAATAAAATAAAAACAAATACATATATATTTATTTAAATAAATAATTTTTAAATATTAAAATTTTGAATCAATTTCGGTATTTTTATAGAATGGAGTGTAATAAACCCAAACTTAATTCTACGACCCTCTATGAGTTAAAAAGACTAAATGTAAAAGTATAAAGCATTCGCCGATTAGAGGAACGTTTAGAAGCAGGATCACTTCCTCTAGAAAAGACCAAGTTAGAATGCAGGCTTCAGGTTTTAGATGAGACAGTTACTAAAGCAAAAGAGTTGCAAGACCAGATCGAGCAATTAGACGAAATGGATGAATTTGGAGCCGAGTTGAAAGATTTAACAGTAACAACCAAGGCATGGATTATGTCCTTATGTAATGCCTTCAATACAGCTGAAGACTCTCGACCAGCTACTGCAATTTCTGCAGCCCCAACTCGAGCTAGACTTCCCAGTTTGGCGTTACCCAAATTCAGTGAAAATAATTCGGAGTTCAAAAATTGTGTAAGTCTTTTCGAGACCTTGGTACACAAAGATGTGAACATTCCTGTTATTGAGAAATTTTATCATTTAATTTATTGCCTGTTTGGTGAAGCCTTAGGAACTATCAAGGCATTCTTAGTCACCGAGAGTAATTATGACAAAGCTATCGCTAGTCTAAAAAGAGTCTATGATAACAAATGTCTCATCTTTGCGAACCAAATAAGCCAATTGTTCAGCCTTCCGAAAATTTCCCATCCGTCTGCGTCGTCGTTGAGGGGTCTCATCGACACTGTGTCATCGCTTTATGGATCATTATTATACAAAGGAGACGACACTCAAAATGCAAACTCAATAATTTTATATTTAGTTTTGAGTAGAGTAGGTCCAGTGACCAGGCAAAAATGGGAAGTGCCACTGGATTATGAGGAATTGCTACTGTGGTCCGATTTCGAAAAAATATTAAATCGTATGTAAAAGCACCTATCCGAGACTGGCAAAACAAAACAGGAGAAAACTAGGCTTAGCAAGCAACTTAATAGAAGTTCGTTGGCTTGCTCCTCTGCCAACACCAAACCAGCTTGCAATAATTGCAACGCTCAAGACCATTTTTTCACCCAGTGCAGTACGTTTTCTCGCCTTGCTGTAATGCAAAGGTTTGATTTTGTTAGCGAAGTGCAAATCGACTAGATGTCAAATCTGTGCAAGATCGCACCATAAACTTCTGCACCGATTTACAGTGACTGAAAATAACTTAGCGTTACCACAACAACATAGAAAGGGTTTGTTAGCGACGTCAATCGAAAGCATTCGAACAAAAAGTTGCGAGCACATATTGGCCCGAGCATTACTTGAATCAGGGTCACAAATTAACTTTATTACTGAAGATCTTGCTTAACGTTTACTGATCCGTAGGAAGGAATCGTGCATCAACTTACTTGGAATTGGCCAATCCAATTCACAAGTAAAGAAAAAGATATACACCGTGGTGAAGTTGAGATTCAATGGTTGTGAGTTTCCGTTCGACTTTTGGATTTTAAAAACTATATCAGGCTATCACCCTGACCAGTCAGTGAACGTGAAAGATTGGAGCCTACCAAAGAACTTGCCATTAGCAGACCCATATTTTTACAAACCTCAGCGGATAGATATGCTAATTGGAGCTGAGTCATTTTTCGAATTGTTGTCCGTTGGCCAAATAAAACAAGGTCCGAACCATCCCATCCTTCAAAAAACTCTCCTTGTTTGGATAGTATCGGGAAAATATATGACAAGTTCCTCAACTCCTCAAAAACCGGTCTCTAGCCTAAATTGCCAAGAAGAAATATTAGAATCAATAGACTATAATTTGAAAAAAAAGCAATTCCATCTTCTAAAAAGATGTTGTCGCCAGAACAGGAGTTGTGCGAGGAACATTATCGAAAAACTACTAGAATACTGCCTTGTAACGAACTGTTTTTGTTAACTTTTGCTCGCAACAAATGCCGCGGCTAGCTCACAGAGTTTGAGGGAACGTTCCACCGAATTTTGACGTGAATGCCCGAGCCCAGAAATAACACAGGGTGCTTCGTTTAATGAATATCCCCTTTATTGCGATAAATTTACAAAAGGGTGAATCTCACCGGCTGTTTGGCTCAGCCGACCGACCGCTCGTCCTCCCTTCGATCCCCGATCCCCGCTCCGGGTTGGTGCCAAAACACACGCCCTCCCAAAGCTTGCGCCTAGCAGGACGTGTGGTCTTGGTGCCTTGGCTCACGTGCTCCAGCTGCGGGCCTGTGCTGTCGCTGTCGTTGTCGTAGCTGCTCTTCTGTCGTCGTTGCTCCCTCGTCGTCGCTGCTCCTCTGACGTCTCTGCTCCCTCGTCGTCGCTGTTCCTTCGTCGACGCCGCTGTTCCCTCGTCGTCGCCGCTCTTGTTGCTGCTTCCTCCGCTGATCGTGTCGCTGCTTCTTGTTTGCGGGTGCCGTAGACCTTCGGTATCCTTGGCTCACTGGGAATGCCCATTCGGCGTGGCCGACTGATAGGCTCACTTTCCAGGCATACGCCGGGCAGAATGCGCTTCTCGGTGCCTGGCGGCCGGATCAGGGCACGAAGGGCCTACCTACCCCGCAGGACGTGCCCCCGGTCGCGTTCGTCACTCGCCTCCATACACCTGCGTGCATACGCTCCGCAGGATTTATGGCAGACCAGAGGTTTTGGCGTCGCGTCTCCTTTAACTCCAGGTGATACGCTGTGTAAGTTATCTAGTTGAACGTTCCTCGATGGTAAGGCTGCTCCAGATCCGCCGGTGATAAGGTGGCACCAGTAGGGTGCTTGATGAGTAGTAGCGGTAGGTAAGAATTGGCGGCCGGGCTGCTGGTCCCAGGTGGCCGCTGATGAGGTGCCACCGGTATGGTGGTTGATGAAGTGTAAAATAAAGTTTATGTTGAGAGGGTGACTGCCCCCATATACCCCTGGCCTTAAGCTCAGTGAAAGAATGCAAATAATAAGACGGCGATAGCCGGAGTTAAGTTTACGGAGCTAAGTGCTCTTTATTCCAATGATTATAAAACAGAACTTAGCAGTAGGGTGCTTAGTCGGCAGGTCGACCGCGTGACAGTGGGAAATGCTGACGATCGCAAGATGAGCATAACTTACCATACCAGGAGCCAGTGGGATCCAGGTACGGCCCGCAAAGGCGGGTATGCGGAGTCGTCATCTATAAAGACTAGGGTGATCCAAGAATCACCCAAGATTTCTAACGACTGTTTGTTACCCCTCAGAAGTGTTAACTACTCCCCCCTTAGGAGTAAGACCGTCCTCGGTCGTCTTGAATGTTTCGGCAACCTGTTGCATTTCCCATGCATCTCGTCTCCTCCTCCACACGAGATGGAGCAGGATGAAAGTGCTGATCAAAAAGCTTACTCCCACGCCGACAGCGATCCAGATGTCCGTTGATCCAGCCGACTTTATTTCGTTTTTGAGGGTTTGGATCGTTTCCAGGTTTTGGCTGTACATCCTCTGAAGCATTGGCATACTAAGGACGTGGTTATGCCCGATAATGTTTAGCAGGGGGGAGGCCGCCACGCCCGCAGTCTTCCTTATGCTTTCGCGCCGGTTCAAGTATTTTGTGCCGTTTATAAAGGCTAGTCGCTCAAATGTTATTAGATGTGTGCCATTTGTTTATATATTGGGGCCGTCATACGTGCTGACTATTGCCGGACACTCATTGACTATCATTATACCATCGTCTACCAGCGTTATGGGGTTTAGGTGGCTAGCCTGCGTTTCGCAATGCGCCGTGACCCCTGCGTGTAGACCTAGTGTCCTGGGTTGCCAGTTTGCAGAATGCTCCGTACATCGTCGACACGCAATCAGTGATCGCTAAGACTCCTTGGTTGCACTCAGCTACCACGTTGTCCCGTAGTTGGAGAACGGTGTATTGAGAAGAAACGGGGAAGACGGTAACCTTTTTACATTTAAATTTTATCTTAGGGTATGCAATGAGCACGTGAATAATATTGTCGGACTGAAGGACTTTAATATTAGATGCCTCTATTAGGCTGATAACGGGGACCTCTGTGGGATGATCAACTAAAACGGACTTCAAATCTTCATGGTTAGAAATGGCAGGGTTTATGATATTTGATTTTGCAAGTGTGACCGTGAGCATCAGATTCTGTATCTCTGTAATTAGCATTCTATTTCTGGCCAAAAGAACTTCGTATAAATGGGGTGTGTCAACCAGGTTATTCTTTTTGGCCTTAATGATTTCGTTGACAGCATCGGTTAGCTTGTTAATCTGCTTTTGCGTTTCGGTATTAATAACTACTTGTCTATTGTTTGATTCGATTAACCGGGACTCGGACATTTTTAACATTTCGAGGTCAGCGGCATCAGGTGTGCCCGCTACCACTTTTAACGCGGTGCCTAAAAAGTCTAGGCTTCTGGCAATGCGGTGGTGTACCTTTAGTACGGATAATATATTTCTAATATGATCAGTATCAACATCTAACAATTTTCGCATGTGCGATTGTGGGGAAGAAAGCGGACAATCTAGCTGTTTCGTCTATCATAATTGAAAACTCCGTCAAATTGCTCGAATGCCTAAAGTAATTCCTATGTTCCCACACCAATGCAGTTCCGTCGGTTATGGGGATGTACCGGGCGTGAGTGTAGTCTCTCACTCTAGCGTTAACTACTGCTAATATTGTTAATATGATTCCCGCGATCCTGTAAGAAAATGACAAGTTAAATCTATTGCCTAGTCTTTTATTGTTCTTTAAGTAGACTCTTTCTCATATTTCAAATATTCTATTTTGTCTTGATGGGTTACACCTGTCAAGATTATCTCTCTGCGCTTTTTCAATATTAATTTTTATTGCTTCCTTAACTTTTTCGGAAGCAGATTGGATTACATCAATGGGTTTTTGGTTAATGACCGAATGTAATGTTTTATTATATTCAACGGTCGCATAACTAGCTCCACTGTATCATTAATTTGCTTATCCATTTTGATGCACCTCTCTATTTCTGTTAGGGTGCTGTGGAGGCGTTCGAATTTACAACATCTATGCCATACTGATTTTTGAATAACGATGTGATCGTTTCCGAGCTGAAAGACGCTTCGTTATCACAGTATATTGTCTTTATATTTGGGAACAAGTTTATTAATTGGAGGATAGGGATTTTCACGTCTACTATTGCCCTAAACACTATTGGTTTTACTACCGCAAATATCAATATGCAGCATTTCGCCGACGTTTGACGGAATTGGAGTTACCCCAAGTTCTTGTTTCTTGGGGTGTCTGTCATACTTTGCTGTATTGCATATTTTGCAATTTGTCACTATTTCAGTAGCTAACTTTGACATTTTTGGAAAATAATAGTCGCGGAGGACATGTTTGATATTTTCCTGGGCAGCTCTGTGTGCACGATTGTGCTCTACGGTGATTATTTCAATCTGCTCACTTTTATTAGAAATGTCTGACACAAAGTGCTTGCAGTGCCAAAATTTCGTAGCTGGAAAATTTAATACTAATGCATGTTGAATGCTTGCCAATGTTGGCAAGTTACAATGAATAGCGTTGACAACTTTTGGGTTAATGATTGGTCTTAATGTTTCGAACAGGGTCGATTTTTCCGTGAAATGTATAATGTGCCGGCATTTATTTCGAAAAATATAAAGTATCGCTTTAAGGAATACTTTGCCTCTTCTAGGACCATCTGATTTCTGAAACAATTTAGAGGTTTTTCCGTTGTTTCTATCGTATAAATGCTAGATTCTTCACTGTGAACTGTTGCACAATCAGATTCGGGTTCGTTTTGAAGGGCGTTGATGTTTTGTCGCGAAAGTCGGCAACAAAATTTTCTTTGCCTGGAGTGCATATGACTTTTGCGCCGTAGTCATCTATAAATGCTTTCCAACGTTTTAATTTGTCATTTGGGTTCTTGTCGGAGACAGCGAACGTTAGCTGCTTATGATCTGTGTAGACTCTTATGTCACGAGTGCCATACAGATACTGCCTTAATTTTTCTAGAGCCCAGACTATAGCGAGTAACTCTCTTTCGTTAGTTGCGTAACGGGTCTCGCAGTCTTTAAGGGTTCTGGATATCATCAACAGTACTGCCCCGATGCCGTAAGCTGACGCATCGGTTGTCAGATCGAACGGTTTCTTAAAATCTGGGTATTTAAGGTTGACATCTTCTGATGCCAAAATGTGTCTATCGAACGCGTCTCTTTGCTGATCGTTAAATTTTATGGGTATTTTCCTAGACATGTGTTTACTTACGGAACCGTTTTCTCCCTTAAGGAGGTCGGTTAGCTGCCTGGCTATAGTAGCGAAATCTTTTATAAAACACCTATAATAGCTGGCTAGTCCTAAGAATGATCTTAGTGAGAATAAGCTTGTCGGTTCTGTGTATTCCTTAATGGCTGTTACCTTTTCTGGGTCAGTTGTAGCCTCATTTCGGGTTACCACGAAGCCGAGGTATTGGACACTTTCTTTAAAAAAATGGGTTTTCTCTTTCGAGATGGTCATATTGGCTTGGCCTAATTTTTTCAGGACCCAGTCAATGTGACTAACATACTCTTTTTCGTTTTCCGAAAAGATTATGACATCGTCAACATAGACGTAGCACGACTTTCCTATCTTCTCTCTCAATACGTCATCGATTGCCCTCTGAAAAATACTACCAGCATTTTTTAATCCAAAAGGCAAACGGCCGAATTCATATTTGCCTCCGTTGACTGAAAATGAGGTTTTTTTCGCGATCTTGTTCCGCGAGGAAAATTTGGTGATAACCAGATTTTAAGTCTAGAGTTGTAAAATATTTGGCTTTGCCAAGGTTTGCAAGTATTAACTCGATACTTGGCAAGGGGTATTTATCAGGAATGGTTTTTTCATTCAGTTTCCTGAAGTCGATTACCAAACGCTTTTTCCTACCACCTGTCTCATCTGACCCTTTTTTATCGACCACCCAAGTTGGATTATTATACGGTGATCTCGACGGGGTTATAATATTAGACTTCAGTAGGTCTTTTATTTCTTTATTAATGAATTTTGTACACCCATTGGGTGCGGGTACGCTTTAGAGTACACTGGGTTGTTATCCTCAGTGCGAATAGTAGCCACAACATTTGTGTTGTACGGCAACGTTTGATTTGCGTCGGAGAAGACTTTAGATCTTTTTTTCATCATTTCGTTAAACTCCTTTTTTACTGATTCTGGAACGGCTATGTCCTTTATGTTGGTAAAGTTTACATCGTTGCAATCAAGAATCTGCAGGTCCTCAGACACGGAACCATACAATATTTTTTTAGTTTGCATATTGAGGGTGGCTCCCACTTGCGTTAGCAAGTTGAAGCCTATGATCCCGTCAAATGTTGTTAAGGAATCTAATATGAAAAATGGGGAAGTTGTTTCCAAGACATTTATTTGGCACTTTTTATTTATGTCATTGGATCCGTGAATTGTATTCACGCGAAACGGTGAGGCTACTGGCGTTATGTTTTTAAGCTCCTTTACGGGCTTTATATAACTTTTTGCTGCCCCTGTATCAATAAGAATTTTTAAAGTCCTCGCAGCCAACTGTCGTTCGATGAACGGTAGCCGGGACCGCTCTCTAAAAAATTGAAAAGGTCATGGGAGTCGATCGAGTCGCTGTCGTCTTCGATTGCGCTCATCGCGGCTACCGCAGCATTCTCATACTCTTGGTCGTTGGCACTAGCGGTCTGCTCGATTTTGTTAAGCCGCTGACGCCTTTGATCCGTTATCCTATCAGAGGAGTTGGGTCCTTTTGAATTTTTTGCCTGCATATTTTGAGGTTGTGATACATATTGGTTTTGTTTAAAATGTGGCTGTTGCTTGGACTTAGAAGACGATGGGTTCCAGTCCATGGGCTCTGCTGCCTGACGTGGATTTCCACGGTCGGCCCAGTCCTCTGGCTTACGCCCAGAACCATTTTGTTGGTTTTTATCTGGTTTTTTAAAATAATGAGGGTTCTTTTCGTTTCCTTGTTTATCAGGAGTGCGGTACTGAGTCCTACGAAAGTCAGAATTCTGTGTCTTCTGTTCCATTGCCCTAGCATACGTTGCCGCAAACTGGCTTCTTTCGATGCTGGCTTCAGCCTCCCTAGCTAATGCCAATGCCGAAGGAAGGTCTTTTGGCTGTGCCGGGAAAACAACTGCTCTCAGGTTTTTTTTTAGGCCTGAGATAAACACATGTAGTGCGACCGCCCTTACCTCATTGTTGAGCAGTGTGGCTCTTTCAATGTCGTGGGATATGACAATTTTGTTCGTGACGAGGGTTAGCTTACGCTCAACCTCGTCATAGTATTGCATGAGGCTTTGGTCACTTTGGCGAACTGCCTCAAGCTGTTGTCGTAACCGCCTCAACGAAGTTTTGTCTGCGTAGGAGCAGTCTAATCTTGCCAGAATGGCATCGAAATTAAGCACAGTGTTGTGTGATACCAGCAACGCTCGCGCTGGGCCCCTAATTTTATTCCTGATTATGGTAACGGCTTGATAATGGGCACAGCTGCCCTGGTAAGGTTTAAAGAGTTCGGACTGCCTCCACGCTACGTACTCGTCTTGCTCACCGTTAAAATCTGGTACTGACTTAATTACGTGGAGCGGTAAGTCGCATAGGGGTGCTCCTGGCTGTACTGAGACTCTTTGGTAGGCCTCCACCTGTGGGGTCTCTACGCGCATGTTTTGTAACTGCATATTAATGGAACTGATTTGAGCTTCAAATTCAGCTCGGAGCCTAGCTTCCTGTTGCGCTAAGGCGCCCTGGATAAAACTTTGCAATTCGTTCGCGTTCATTATTTTTTCTTTCTCTACGATTTGAGCCTGTCCCGGTCTAAAACCCCGGATCTCTTCTTCTTCACTATCACTCACGACTTCTTTTTTAATTTCTCTATACGGACCTGAAAAGTTCATTAAAAACTTTAACTTATGCCACCTAATTTATACGAGGTTCAATACATATAGCCGAATATTCTGTCCGGCTGGCATAAGACTTTAATATATTTTAAATTTATTTAATTTGTTAAAATATATTTTCACCAAAAAAAAAATCTTATATGAGCTGCAGGTCACAAATGCAGCTTTATTATTATATATAATAATTGTTTTATTTTATTTATTTTTATTTTTTTTTATTTTTTTTTTGTACGTGTGCAAGTTATATTTATTTTTGCCAATTATAAGGCGCACTTTTATTGTATATATGTATTGTATGTATGTTTTTTGAAGCCGTACTAATTAATTAGCCCACTTACATGTTTGAAAATTTTTGGGTCGCTAGTTTTTTTGCTCGTTAGGCGCCAGTTATCTAGTTGAACGTTCCTCGATGGTAAGGCTGCTCCAGATCCGCCGGTGATGAGGTGGCACCAGTAGGGTGCTTGATGAGTAGTAGCGGTAGGTAAGAATTGGCGGCCGGGCTGCTGGTCCCAGGTGGCCGCTGATGGGGTGCCACCGGTATGGTGGTTGATGAAGTGTAAAATAAAGTTTATGTTAAGAGGGTGACTGCCCCCCTATACCCCTGGCCTTAAGCTCAGTGGACGAATGCATATAATAAGACGGCGATAGCCGGAGTTAAGTTTACGGAGCTAAGTGCTCTTTATTCCAATGATTATAAAACAGAGCTGAGGAACTTAGCAGTAGGGTGCTTAGTGGGCAGGCCGACCGCGTGACAGTCTGAAATGATGAGCATAACTCACCTTACCGGGAGCCAGTGGGATCCAGGCACGGCCCCCAAAGGCGGGTATGCTGAGTCGGCATCTATAAAGACTAGGGTGATCCAAGAATCACCCAAGATTTCTACCGACTGTTTGTTACCCCTCAGAAGTGTTAACTTGTATACGCCCCAGCGATCTGGATCAGGATTCTAATGACTTTCCCGGGGTGTCCCTGCTTGGTTTCACCGTTGGGCTTGAGTTCCCGAGCTGGCTATCCCTTGCTTTACAGGATCACACCTGGTCTTAACGGTCAGGCACCGAAAAGGCGTACACCAGGCCGATCCGTCGCTATCGCCAGTATAACTGTCGTGTCCGGGAATAACCTAACCCGACTCGTTTTACCCTTGGGCTTCAGTTCCGCCGCGGATCTTGGATCCTTTTCCCACTTGCTCCTGACTTCTACTTTTTGACTGATTCGCGTACTGCTGCCGGACTTACCCACAGGGGGTCCTTAAGCTACTGATCGCAGATCCTTGCGCACTCGCTCGAAATCCCGCACTTGAGAATGTCGGACTTACCCCCGGGGCGTCCTTCAGCCTATACTCCTAATTCCTCCATGGAAACTTTCCCACTTGAATGTCAGACTTACCCACGGGGGTCTTTCCCCCCGTATTTATCACTTAGCGTTATTTGATAAAATGTGAAAAAAATAAAATGTGAACAACAATCATGCATAAATAACTTATTTAGCACTTATTTAGCAAGTTAGCTGTCCAAACTCCAACTTTAGTGTAAAAAGTACGTAGTCTCCACTGGATTATGAGTTCAAAATCTCTCCTGCGCTGAGACTACAAGGTCCTTCTCTGTATCACCATCCTTAAGCTAATATGAGCATACGACCCTCTGCTGTGGGGAAAATCAAGTAGTAGCGACGTGGACAAAAATCGGGCGCAATCAAAAATTCTTCGAACTATCATAGGAGATCATGGTAATGTCGAATCGATAATATCCATAATTTCGCATTCTGCCAGTATCAGATGAGATATCAATGCTTAATGCGACTTTCCGAACAAACTCATTATACATCCGATTGATTTTCCTCGGAACCGAGCCATGGTTTACGCCCGAACACGCCTACAACGGAACTTCCTCCTAGCCCAGTAATAAATTTATTTGAAGCAACGGATTAATATAATTGTCAATAGACTAGCCAAAAGCCTTAGAAGCTATGGCTGCGACACCCCCCCTGTAGCTTTAGTTTTTAACTTTAAGAAAACAGATTGTAAATAAAATAAATAAATTGTCAATAGTATTGATTAAAGATTTGAAATTGTTACTCGCCAATAAAATAAATAGCATCATAACTTCATAATAACATCATAAATTCATAATTAAACTAATTTTCTTCTTCCGTGAGATGTAATCCTATTTCAACAAAAAACCGATTAAGCTCTACTTCAAGATTTTATTTTTGAGAGCGAAAGGAAGCGTGGCAATATTTTGACACAAGCTTGATCTGCATAGGTATCATGGAAGTCTATGTATCAAATCTGATAACTGTAACTCATAAAGTCTCTGAGATATACGTGTTCAAAAACACAGCAATATGGGAGTCAGGATATAATTGGCGCTACAGAATCTGGGACATATCCTCATCTGGGACATCTTGATTGGTTACATCTTTGGGTTTTGGACCGTTTCATGTTAGGAAAACCAAAAACAAATTGCGGTAATGTGTATTTCCCAAATCGATCCCTTTTTTCCAAACCGCATAATTGTGCAATTGAAACTTTATGGTGTACTGGTTCAATGTACCATAGGTATTACATACATATGTACATGATTTTTAACTTTTTTTGTTTGAAGTTTTTTCCCAAACTACTGTAACTGTTTATTTTATTACCTGTGTGTGTACATTTTCTGGATTTCCCCATGACAGGTATAATTTGAAAATTTTCCAAAAATGACGTGTTAGACTTTTTAAGCAATACAAATTAGATGATGTATTTTTCTTAACATAACCCTTCTTAATATTATACTTCCAATGTTCAAATTGCAAAAACCTACAAATTATTTAAGTTTTTAAGTTTTAAGCGATGGACATTGAATTTTATACCCTTGCAGAGGGTATTATAATTTTGGCCAAAAGTGTGCAACGCAGTGAAGGAGACATCTCCGACCCTATAAAGTATATATATTCTTGATCAGGATCACCTCCCGAGTCGATATGAGAATGTCCGTCTGTCTGTCTGTTTCTAACTGTCTGTAACAAACTAGTGTCTCAGTTTTAAAGCTATCGAGTTCTTGTGCACTATCGAAACTTTGTGCACATTCTTCTTTTGTCTGCAGGCTATGTCTATAGCAGGCGGATCGGTCGACTATATACTATAGCTACCATATAACTGATTGATCGGAAATGCCATAACTTTGGTGTTTTTAAAGTTAGATGGTTGGGACTTTCCACACATATTATATTTGGCCAAAACATCTTATCTAAAAAATTCATCATTCATAATTTCATAAGGATCGGCCGACTATATCCTATAGCTTTCATAGAACGATCGGAATTGGCTTAACTTTGGTGATTTTTAATTTAGAAAGATGGGACTAGGTACAGATTCCATTTTGAGCAATCTAATCCGAATCTAATCTGCCAAATTTCATAAGGATGGGCCGACAATATCTTATAGCTGTCATAAACCTGAGCAATCGGAAATGGCACAACGTTGCTATCTGTTAGGATACTTGGGGCATTTTCGAAAATTTTTATTATAAAATTGATTTGATGGTGAAATTCTGATAAGGATCGACCAACTAAAAAACCATTCGATATAGATATAAGAATTTAAACTGCTACCTAACTGCAAGGGTACACCAATTGCGGCTCCGCTCGAAGTTAGCCTTCCTTTCTTGTTTTTGTTAAATTTTTAAGTTTTAAGGGATGGGCAATGAAGGGCGTAGTTTTTTTTGTAAAATTTGTAAGTTTTAAGATGTGGGTCATGATGGGAATAGAGTTTTTTGTTAATTTTTTAAGTTTTAAGGGATGGGAAATGATGGAAATCAAAATTTTTTTTTTAATTTATATGTTTTAGGCTATGGGCCATGATGGTTATCTTTTGGTTTTTTAATTTTTTTATTTTTAAGACTTTGAGAATCAAGTATCTCGAAAAGTAAATGTTATTTTAAAAGATGGTCATTGTTTATCACACTATTGGAAAACGATTTCAGTAGTTTTTTTTTGAAATTTTGTTTTGCCTGTGAAAAAAATTAGCTAAACTGAACACTTAAATATTTCAAAAACTACAAGTTTTTTCAAAATTCTAAAAGATGACCATTGGTGGTCATTTTGGTTTATTTCGATTTAAAAAAAAAAAAATTCAAAAAGTCAAATTTTGCTAGAAAAATTCTCTAAAATAAGCAGTGGTGTGTAGCTTTCCATAAGACCATAAGAATGTTGGTGACGGCAGTTCACATTCTTCCAGATATAAGCGTATATATCAAACATTTTGTTTTCGAAAAATAGGATGTGTGCAAAGTTTCAACTCGATAGCTCCAAAACTGAGAGACTAGTTTGCGTAGAAACCGACAGATAGACGGACAGACAGACAGAAGGACAGACGGACATGCTCATATCGACTCAGGAGGTGATCCTGATCAAGAGTATATATACTTTATAGGGTCGGAGATGTCTCCTTCATTGCGTTGCACACTTTTGACCAAAATTATAATACCCTCTGCAAGGGTATAAAAATTTTAAAAATAATTAAATAAAATAAATTGTAAAT
>JAJJHT010010136.1:77964-106824 GCA_021223865.1 Drosophila pandora | reverse complement strand
ATGGTTGAGGTTTCAATCGATACGTATTCCAAAGTAGAATGTGAATAAAGAAATATATTTTATCTAGGAATTACAATGTCCCCACTAAAAAAAGTAAATTAATTTTGGTAACTGTTTTGTTAAAAATTATCCAAATAAAATCATACTATCGATTGGTGTATCATTTATTCGTATTGGGCACACACAGAAATCATATATAAAAATCTCTTGACGAGGTAAAACACCGGTGACGGAACTGCATGCCAAGCTCAAAATATCTGATATCAATTTTGGTCTCCGACCCTATAAAGTATATCTCAAACAAAGTGAAATAGATAATTAAAATCATTTTCAACGGTGTTTTGATATCTTCATTGATTATGAAGTTTTATTTTTTAACGTAAGCTTAAGGTATTTTAAAAAGTTTTAGAACAAAAGTTGCTCATATGATAGTAACAAACATCTCCAATATTTTCAGGATTGCCAAGAAATAGTGCAAACAGACAACCAGACAAACAGAGGGACAAACGCATTCATTTAAAAAGAGCTGTAAAACTTTCTTGAATAACTTCTGAACGAAATGTCGGATCGGGTTGGTTAAGGTACCAATCGACGCATCTTTAGGAGTAAAATGCGAATAAAGTTTCTATCTGGTTACAAAAATGTCTCCATCAGCTCCAATTTAGTGACAGGGATGTCTCCTCGCGCAAGCGTCCACAGAGATATTTTCTTCGACATCAGCATCCAAATCCACGCCTACTTTTAAAATTTGAAACGAGCATGACAGCTCTTCGGATTCACCAAACAATTATATTGCACGTGCATTTTATTGTAAGCTAATGTATTATATTTATATGATATGCTAATGTTCTAAATAAATTATTCTCATTTAGTAGATTGGCTAATATCGGTTAAGCTGTGTTGAAATTCACCTTACTCTCTAAACAATATCTCTAAATATACAGTTTTAAATTTTGAAAAAATGAATTTTTCCTTGGATAAAAGTTTCTAATGGTGCTTAAAATTGTTCATTTAAATATATAAAAATGAGACATGTTGCCCATTAAAGAATGACCATTAGAACCTTTCGATTTATCTTACGGTGTGCAAGGATAAAGAAGCCTATACAAATCGGAGTTCAAAGAGACCTTGCTTTTGTGTTTATGAATGTTTTGTTGCTGAATGCGCTTTGTGTACATTATTTGTTTGTTGATGGTGCACTTGTTTGGCCAAAAAGCCGCTAACAAAGGGACGACAGGACCACGTAAAGCTTACAAAGAATAAAATAGCATTCATTTCGTATATCCATCCGCTTAGACATCTAACAGTTGTCTGCTTTATGTATTATTAATGCCTGTCCATTTTTACTTACTTTGTTATCCCCGAGTATCATATAAAATGTTTTCGTGCGAACGTGAACATATCTACATCGTCGTCTTGGTGTCGCTTTTATTTACTTCGCAAGCTACCACTCTTTTACATAAACGCAAGTTGCAAGTTTTTGCCATCCAGCTTCATAATGAAAATGTCCTATCATATCTAAAGTTCACAGATTCGCTAAGGATCCGTAGTTTTTATGTGGCAGTATTAGCAGTGCGTATATCTTTAACATCGGAAATTAGAAAAGTTAGACAAATTTTTTTAATGTTATGGGATTGTTAGAGTTTATATTAAGCTTTGAACAAATCCATTCTAATTTAGGTGAATTAGGAAACTCGTAATCAAATGTCAAAGCCGACGGTGTCAGTTAGAGGTCAGAACGTCTTTACAGATTATAACACTTTACCCACCCCATTAAGCTTATCGTAGCAGATATGAACTCACCCTATGTATACAAAAATTTATAAGAATACATACATATGTATGTATGTATGTCATCACTTCTGTTTTACTTTCTATTTTAGCCCGTTTTGTCAAAGTGAGTACACTCTTGAGAAAAAATGAGCTTATGTGGCTACAATATGGACACATAAAAATACTTTATTTATAATGATTTTATGTCATCTATATCACCATTAATTCTTTTTCTGTTAATCCGCTTACCTTAGTCTAAGATTTTAGTATATATAAGTAATATTTCATTTCGTTGGACTTTTTTTATTTAGTATAAATATTTTTGTATACTTGAATTTTTTTTTGTTTTTGAATTATTAATTCTTAAACTCGCCATATGGGGACATCTTATTAGTCTCTAAGGAGTTTACATTTGATTGCTATAAAATTTCGTGAAATGTGACCACTCGGTTATTCAATAAATTAAATATGTATTAAATTCTTCAATGGCCTGCGTTTCGACGTCAGTAACCACGAGGCAATGGTTTTCTTATGGGATATATATAGGAAATTTAACTTAGAGTTCCAATAAGGAAAGGTTTTCTGTTTCGTTTTCTTTTAGGGATGAATTCTAAAAAAATATCGTTGGGATTAGCTCTTGATATAATATTTCCAAGTAAAAATATTCTTTCTATCAATTCCTAGTAATTTGATGTATTTTTATTCCAGTTTTGGTTATATAAATATATAAATTATATAAAAAATACATATGTACTGTTGAAAAAAAAGCACTGCAGAAACAATTGTTTTGAGCAAAAAAATGTACTCGAATTCGAACGGCTCTAGTCTAGTTGGGAGACTTTGTGATAGCCGGTATGAGTACATAGAAGTCCCTTCTACTCACAATATTTGTTTTTATATCGTTTATTATAAGCTTGCAGAGGGTATTATACCTTTGGTCAAAAGTGTGCGACGCAGTAATGGAGACATCTCTGACCCTCTAACATGTCTGTCTGTTTCTACGCCAAGTAGTCTCTCAGTTTTAAAGCTATCGAGTTGAAACTTTGCACACATCCTTCTTTTTTTTCAGGCAGTATATAAGTTGGAACAGCCGGGATCGGTCGACTATATCCTATAGCTGCCATATAACTGATTGATCGGAAGTGTCATAACTTTTGTGTTTTTATACCCTTTCAGAGGGTATTATATATATACCCTTGCAGAGGGTATTATAATTTTGGTCAAAAGTGTGCAACGCAGTGAAGGAGACATCTCCGACCCTATAAAGTATATATATTCTTGATCAGGATCACATCCTGAGTCGATATAAGCATGTCCGTCAGTCCGTTTGTCCGTCTGACCGTCTGTCTGTCTGTCTGTTTCTACGCAAACTAGTCTCTCAGATTTAGAGATGTTGAGTTGAAACTTTGCACACATCCTTCTTTTGTTTTCAGGCAGTATATAAGTCGAAACGGCCGGGATCGGTTGACTATATCCTATGTCTGCCATATTACTGATTGATCAAAAATGCAATAACTTTGGTGATTTTTAAGTTAGAGGGTTGGGACTCCACACGTGTTATATTTGGGTAAAATATCTTATGTACAAAATTTCATAAGGATCGGCCGACTATATCCTATATCTGTCATAGAACGATAGGAATTGATATAACTTTGGTGTTTTTTAAGTTAGAAAGATAAAAAACACTTGGAAAGACTTGGTACAGATTCTATTTTAGACAAAATAATTTGATTTGCCGAATTTCATAAGCTGCCATATAACTGAACGATCTTAATTGGCATAACTTCGGTGTCTTTTAAGCTTTCTACGGATTTCATTTTGGGCAATCATATATGATCTGCCCAATTTCATCAGGATCGGCCGACTATATTCGATAGCCGCCATATAAGTGAACGATCGGAAATGGCACAACCTTAACTGCAAAGGTATATCAACTTCGGCTCCGCCCGAAGTTAGCTTTCCTTTCTTGTTTCTTATTTTTTATATAGAATGGGTACCATTATGGGCTTTAGTTATAAAAATCTTAAAACATTCCAGTAGCTCAGTATCACATCTGAAACATTTTTTTAAATTTTCAAACATTTTTAATAAGTTGGGAAAAAAATTAAATAAAATGTTTTTCTATGCTCTTATGAGGCTAAAGAAAATTTTGAATTTTGAATTTTGAATTGAAGTTTTTTTTTTTTTTTTTTTATAAATAAATTAAAAAATAAATTTTTTAAAGTTGCTCACTTGACCTTCACTGCGTTGCACACTTTTGACCAAAATTATAATACCCTCTGAAAGCTAACTTCGAGCGGAGCCGAAGTTGATATACCCTTGCAGTTAGGTAGCAGCTCTTATTATTATATACATATCGCATCGTATATACTTGGACTATTCTTATGAGAATTTCACCATCGAATCTATTTTCTAATAAAATGCTGGAAACAGCCCCAAGCTCTTTAACAAGAAAGGAAAGCTAGCTTCGGGCGGAGCCGAAGTTTATATACTTGTACCAATGCAATGTATTGCAGTTTAGTCGCAGTCCGCTAGGTGGCGACACGCATATCATATTATTAGACATATAGCGGATCGTATATAGTCGGCCGATCCTTATGAAATTTGGCATATCGAATTATTTTTCCAAAGAGGAATCCATTGAAACTCCCCTCCTTCTAACTTGAAAAACAACGAAGTTCCGACATTTCCGACATTCCGACAACATTTCCGCTTATAGGACTATATCTTGAGTTAACGAATTTTGCCAGATATAAACGATATATCAAAAGTTGCGTCATCTCTAGGGCTATCTCCACATGCAATATTAATAAGGTCAAATTAGCCAATTTTGCAAATTCTTTTTCAATTCAAAAGCCTTTTCAATGGTGTAAAGCAAGAATATCGTTCTTGAATATAAAGTTACAAATTTTTTAACAAATTAACAAAGTTTTTTTTTAATTTTTTAACGTAAGCTTAAGGTATTAGTAAGGTAAAGTTGTAGAACAATAGTTGCTCATATGATAGTAACAAACATCTCTAGTTTTTTCAGGATTGCCAAGAAAAAAGTAGTGCAAACAGACAACCAGACAAACAGACAAACTGCCTTCATTTCTTGAATAGCTTCTGAAAGAAATGTCGGATCGTGTCGGTTGCGATACCAATCGACGCGTATTTTGAAATAAAATGCGAATAAATATTCTATCTTTTTTAAATTTTTAATTCTTCGGCTATATATAGAGTCTCCTTGCGCACGCCAAGGCATGCAGGTCGTCACCTCAAGGACTGCCGTCCACAGTGATACTGCGGGCGGAAAGCAGAATATGTTCAAAGCTTGGAGTCGATAGCTTTAAAATTGAGAGACTTTTTTTGCGTTAGAAAAGAGAGACGGGGTTGCTTATATCGGCTCAGGTGATGCTGATCAAAATTATATTTACTTTATAGTGCAGGTGATGCCTCCTTCAAAACGATTCACATTTTTGACAAAAAGTATAATACCTTCTGCCAGAGCATAAAAAATGTGAAGAAAAAAATAAAAGAAAATTTGTGAGAATACAACGGGCAATCGAATTCACTCTTTGTTTATTTTATTTTACTCTCCCCGTCCTTTCAATACTATACTTAATAGGCACCTTGCACCACCCAAAATAAAAACCCACCTGATATTATACATAGATAGACCCAGGAAAAATGGTTTTTAGCTTATGAATACTGATTATACGAATACAATTTTGAAGCTAGTGGTTACATTTTATGTACAAGCTTCTTTCATTTTGCAATTTGTAAAGTGGCAACCCATTTTTTTAGCAACCTTTTATTGGTCTTTTTGAAGCAAGCCAAATTCATTTTTAATGCCAGCACGTGACTTAACAGTGGCATTTGGCCTGGATGTTCCAAAGGGTCATAAACAATGACCGCCGCAATCAATAGATATGAACGGCGGCCGCATTTCACGAAAAGGTTTGTATATCAATTTAAGTTTCATTTTCGTATAAAACGCCATGGCCAATGTTTTAAAGGTTTTTTTTAAAATACCTTGTGCCGAATCGGCCGATTCATTTGAAATTTGACAGATTGAACCTAATCCCTGATTGCCCCTGATGAAATCATTCATTTACATATATGACAGCGGACGATCCTTATGCAATTTTTTAGAAAAATCACCAAAGTTATGGCATTTCTAATTATTTAGTTTTGTGGAAGCAATAGGATATAGTCGACCAATCACGGTCGTTTCGACACTTAAAAAAATAAAGAAGGATTTGTCCAATGTTTCAATTCAATAGCGTTAAAACTAAATGACTAGTTTGCGTAGAAACAGACAGACGGACATACTTACACATATCGGTTTAGGAGGAGATCCTGATCAATCCTATATTCTTTATAGGGTTGGATTCGACTCCACTGCGTTGCACACTTTTCACAAAATTAATAATAATCTCTACAAAGGTATAAAAAGGGTGATCAATGTTAATAAATATTCCATTATGACAAAGCAAAATTGATATTTGAATTCCCTGCAATTTCATCTTATTATTAGGGAAATATCTCTGCCCTGATAATATTATGCCCAACATCACTATGGACGACAGTCATTGAGGTGACGACCTGCATGCCTTGGCGTGTGCGAGGAGGCTCTATATATAGCTAAAGAATTAAAAACTTTCTGTAGGCATCCGATCTGAATGAATTATACACCAATCGAAAGGTATTATTTTAATTTGATAATTTTTGTCAAAACATTTTTCAAAAGCCTTTTGGTTTGGCAGAAATTAGGGTGAAAGTATAAAATGTTGAATCACTTAATTGGGGCTGGTGGAGACATTTTTATACATTCGCATTCTACTCCTAGATACGCGTCGATTGGTACCTCAACCGATCAGACATTTCTTTCAGAAGTTATTGAAGAAATACGATTTTTACAGCTGTTTCCAAATGCAGGTAGTTTGTCTGTTTGTCTGTTTGAACTACTTTTTTCTTGGCAATAGTGAAAAAAATTGGAGAAATACCTTAAGCTTACGTCAAAAAATTAAAAAAAACGTTAATTAAAAAATTCATAACATTTACATANTTAAAATTTAAAATTTAAAATTTAAAATTTAAAATTTAAAATTCAATTTTTGGTTTCAATTATAAATTTCAGTTTTCAATTTCAATGTTGAATTTTAATTTTCAATTCATTTTTAATTGATTATATTTATATACCTAGAATAAATAAGTAAAAGTAAAAATCATTTTTGTATAAATGTTGTAAAATATTGGTCTAAATCCTTTTTCGCCTTCATTCACTCCTGTTTCTCTTTCATTGACCTCCATCTTGTGGAAAAACGAAACATGCCAAAGAAACTTCGTTCCTCACACGTGTCCCTAGACACACAGTTTTTTTTAACGTAAACTTAACGTTTAAAATACATAAAATAAATTAAAGTTGTATAACAAATGTTGCTCATATTTTAGTAACAAACATCTCCAATTTTTGTAAGATTGCCAAGAAAAGAATACTGCATAGGGGACTAATGTGTTTCTAGTGCATAGGGGACTAATGTGTGGGAAACTATATTTCCCAATTTAATGATTCAAATTTTTACTTTCACCCTAACTTCTCCCAAACCATATAATTTATTTAGATCAGATGCATACAGAAAATTTTTGATTCTTCGGCTATATATAGAGTCTCCTTGCCAAGGCATGCAGGTTGTCACCTCGATGACTGCCGTCCACAGTAGAGGTAGAGAACTATCGATGGCGCTATCGATAGCGGCCAACCATCGATAGTCACGTCAGACACGTTCGATAGTGACCCAACCACTATCGATGGTGTCTTCGATAGCTATTCAACATTCGCTTGTGTAAAAATTGAAAAATTTTGCGTAAAATTGACGGCAATTAAAAAGGAACTAATAAATTTGGATCGCTTTTTTAAAAACTAGTTTGCGTAGAAACAGACAGATGGTCAGACGGACAAACGGACCGACGGACATGCTTATATCGACTTAGGATGTGATCCTGATCAAGAATATTTAGGGTCGGATGTACTTTATAGGGTCGGAGATGACTCCTTCACTGCGTTGCACACTTTTAACCAAAACAAGAAAGGAAAGCTAACTTCGGGCGGAGCCGAAGTTGATATACCCTTGTAGTTGAGTCGCAGTCTGCTAGGTGGCGCCACGCATCTTATGTTATTAGATATATAGCGGATCGTATATAGTCGGCCGATCCTTATGATATTCGGCAAATCAGATTATTTTGTCCAAAATAGAATCTGTACCAAGTCCCATCTTTCTAACTTAAAAAATAACAAAGTTATGCCAATTCCGATCGTTCTATGACAGCTATAGGATATAGTCGGTCCTGATGAAATTCCGATCCTTATGAAATTTTGTACATAAGATATTTTGGTCAAATATAACATGTGTAGAAAGTTTCAACTTTCTAACTTAAAAAAACTCCAAAGTTATAGCATTTCCGATCAATCAGTTATATGGCAGCTATAGGATATAGTCGACCGATCTCGGCCGTTCCGACTTATGTACTACCTGCAAGGAAAAGAAGGATGTGTGCAAAGTTTCAACTCGATAGCTTTAAAACTGAGAGATTAGTTTGCGTAGAAACCGACAGACAGACGGACAGACAGACAGACGGACAGAGGGACAGACGGACATGCTTATATCGACTCAGGAGGTGATCCTGATCAAGAATATATATACTTTATAGGGTCGGAGATGTCTCCTTTACTGCGTTGCACACTTTTGACCAAAATTATAATACCCTCTGCAAGGGTATAAAAAGGTATTGTGAGAGGATGGTTTCCTTAGTGGTCTCATAGGTTTATTAATGTGTGGATATGTTAGATATAGTTTTACATAATTGTCTTTTGGTCTTAACTTATGCGTCGTTTCTGCTCTATTTCTTGCTTAAGACTAACTACTCGCAGCTTTATTAACAGTCTCGTTCTACTATTCGATAACTTATATAGCAGCTTCTGTTATCCTATATTTGATTGTTGCTCAGCTGTTTACATTCGGCCTTTTCTGATAAATTCACAGCGTCCTGGCAAAATTCGTAGATGGGGTCGTCCTTCGAGTCATCGTCGTCATCTTGGTCATCTTCAGGAAGTTCACACCAGCGCTTCATCTTGTCGGATGCATAAACCGACTGTTGCCGCCGTAATAGAATTTTGATTTAAATTTGAATTGTTTAGAATAAGCACACATATGTCAATTATCGATAGGTTTAGTAACGGCCAAAAGAAGGCACAGCGTCGGCCATCGCCAATAAGAAGAAGAAGAGAAAAGTGGGTGAAGTAAACGTGTGGATAAAAACACGAAGTTTTTTAGCGCCTTTTCATGCTTTTTGTTTCAAGCATATTGATTAATAAAGATTATTATTAAGAAACATTGAGTTTTGCTAAAGAAACGTGGGGCCACACGTCCCGGCAACAACATTTCTAAAAAACTTCGTTCTATAAAACCTCGTTCTGAAAAAACTTCGTTACCTACGGATCAAAGCGTCGGATTCCTAGCAGATAACAGCTAGGTCGAGTTGATCACGTCGATTACAGGAACGAAAGGACTCTTGCGGATCAAGGCAGAGGTAAAGGCGTAGCTGCCCTAGAAAGAAAAGCTAGGTAAGCACGCAGATCGAACGAAGAAGCACACGTATACATGCAGACGCGTCAGAACACTCACGCCGGTTAGAGTGGAGCATGAACATAGAAGTGTGCCAAATTTGCGAGAACAAGAACGAGACAGCGTCAGAAAATTGGGTTCAGTGTGACGTTTGCAGAAGGTGGTACCATTTTGAGTGTGCCGGAGTAGAGGACGACATTGAGAGCAAGGACTGGAGTTGCGATTTCTGCCTTGCGGGTTGCAGCCACATAGCACCGTACGGCAGTATGCAAACTCTAATCGATATGGCCGGCAGCGAACACACACGCGCAGGAAGGAAATCCGGAAAGGACCAGGAACCAATTGCTTTTAAAGATGCTAGAGGAGAAAAGGCAAATCGGTGGCAAAGTTTATAGAAGAAAAGTATAAACTTCTCATGCAGATGAATCCCACTGATGTACCGGAAGCCGGGATGGTTCGAGCTACAGATTCACCAACGAGCAGTCAAATAGCGGCCCGGCAAGCTACACCAAAAGATCTTCCAACATTCAGTGGAGGAGGAGTGGCCGTTATTTATCAGCACGTTCGAACCCAGCACCACAGCAGCTGGATACACCAACGTGGAAAACATGCTACGTCTGCAAAAGTCGCTTAAAGGAAAGGCTCGTGAACTGATTAGGGATAAACTTCTACTTCCTAACCTAGTTTCAGATGTCATCAGCACTCTGAAGATGTTCTTGAAACCTGATCCTAGAAACAATGGTGGAAAAGGTGCGAAGACTGGCACCACCCAAAGATTGGAGGCGGTAATAGAGTACGCGCTAGCAGTTCGCAACGTCTGTGCGATTATGGAGACATGCGATATGAAGGCACATCTTAACAATCCAATGCTGGTTAAGGAGCTCGTAGATAAGCTTCCCAACCAACACAAGCTAAACTGGGCAATGCAACCTCGCGACGATAGGATAGCAGCATTTAAAGCATTCAGCGATTGGTTGTACAAGATCGCAGAGGCAGCATCTTCACTAGTGGCGCCATCGTTTTACAAATCAGGCGCAGTTAACACTCACAACAGTCGCGCAACGCAAAGACAAGAGGCGGATGAGCCTGGACCATCACGAGGACAAGCACGATCGAACGCGAGCCCAACGCAAGCAGCTCAGCAGCAAGTTCAATCGGGGTGCGTGGCGTGCGGCGACATCAGTCACCGCCCACCGCAATGTCAGGTGTTCTTGAACCTCGACACGCAGCACAGGTGGCAGATAATCACATCGAGTAAAGCATGATTCTGCTGCCTCAAAGTACATCGCAATAGATGCCGAACCGGAAACTGTGGAGTTAACGGATGTAAAAGGAGGCACCACGAGCTACTTCACACGGAAAAAGGCAGACCACAAAGTCTCGTGAGTACGCATCAAGACGACAACCACGGAAGTCAATTTTATTGCATCATTTGAGTTAAGCTACGCAATGGCAGCAGGATGATCGAAGTCTATGCTTTCCTAGACGAAGGATCATCCTTGACCTTAGTAGACGCATCTGTATTCCAAAGATTAGGAATACATGGCCAAGCTGCGCCAATGTGTTTACAGTGGACCGCAGAAACAACTCGTTTTGAGAATGAATCCGTGAAAGCTTCAGTCCAAATCTCGGAAATCAATTCCGATAGATTTTATTGGCTGAACAACGTCCAGACCGTTTAGAACCTAGCACCGCCAAAACAGACAGTCGAGATGAAAGAACTACAAAGCAGATTTCAACATCTGAGAGACTTACCGCTAGAGTCCTATTCTGCCCAGCCGACATTGTTAATCGGGTAGAATAATTGGAAGCTAGCAGTCCCTCGCAGGATCCGAGAAGGGAAATGGAACGAACCAATAGGATCGAAGTGTATGCAAGGATGGACCATCCAAGGATCGACGAACCCCCAACGATCCATTCTCATGCATCACTGCGACTGCGATTGGCAGGAGCTTCATGACGACATCAAGGACCATTACAGCCTCGAGACGCTCGTACCACGTAAGCTGTATTCAGCCGAAGATAAGCTAGCAGTCAAAATATTAGAGACCACCTGCCAAGAGATGTCAGGAAAATACGAAGTCGGTTTTCCGTGGCGTGGTGGCATCGACAAACTGCCAGAAAGCCTCGGTAACGCTCTGAAGCGCCTTACCTGCATAATGAAAAAGGTATCGTAGGAACCTGATATGTACGAAAAGATTGACGCCCATGTCAGGAACCTTCTATACAAAGTATACGCGGTTAAGCTATCCAAGGAGGAAACCTGCCGTGAGAACAGCCGTACGTTGTATCTGCCGATATTCATAGCGCGAAATCCATATAATCCGAGTAAGCTAAGGCTGGTATGGGATGCAGCCGCAAAGTCACACGGATGTGCACTGAATGACTACTTACTAAGGGGACCAGATTGCCTGAACCCACTCATATAGGTCTTACTAGCCTTTCGTGTCAACAAGATTGCGATTTGCGGAAACATTGCGGAAATGTTTCACAGGATCAACATCCGCGAGGAGGATATGCACGCGCAACGATTCTTATGGTATGACAGAAGCAGCGATAAAGTAGAAACCTATGTTATGCAGGCTATGACTTTTGGGATCAGTGGCGCACCATTCATCGCTCACTTCGTTCGAGATAAAAATGCAGAAGCCCATCAAGAAGATTTCCCATTGGCCTTAAACGCCATCCAAAAGGCGCACTACGTCGACGACTACATCGATAGCATGAGAAACGAACAGGAGGCAATCCAGATTACCAGACAAGTCATAGAGGTTCATCGAAGAAGCGGATTCGAGATCCGCAACTGGTCTTATAATTCAAAATAAGTCCTTAAGAGCTTGCAAAGTAATGGCAATGTTGGTAGCCAAAAACCTGTTGATTTTTGTTCGACTGAAAAGATACTTGGTATATCCTGGGACCCACATAAGGATGTGTTTAAGTTTCTCTGCAGATTTGCAAGGCTGAAACGCGACGTCCTGGCAGAAAACGTAGTCCCGACCAAGCGAGAAGTTCTGCAAGTCCTTCGATCCATTAGGATTCTTGTCGTGCCACACGATTGGGCTGAAAATACTTCTCCAGCGTATATGGCGGCTAAATATCGACTGGGATCAGGAGCTGCCCGAGAAGATTCTGGAAGACTGGAGCCTTTGGAAAAATCCTTTAGGACAGATCAGGATTTTCGAGGTGCCTAGATGATTTTCCCCAGACGCATCAGATCCACGTCAAACGGAGCTCCACACATTCGTCGACGCCAGCGAACATGCGTATTCTGCTGTCTGCTACTTGCGTGTAGCAATGGATGCCAAAGTCGACGTCTCTTTGGTGATAGCGAAGTCGAAGGTGGCACCTTTAAAACCACTCTCGATTCCGCGTATGGAGCTGCAGGCAGCAGTTATGGGAGCACGCTTAGCCCACAAGGTGATGAGCACGCGCAACCTGCGAGTCGACAACGCCACATACAGGTCAGATTCAAAGACAGTACTGCAGTGGCTAACTATGGACCCCCGTAACTTTCATCAGTTCGTGATGCACAGAGTCGCCGAAATCCTGGAAACAACGCAAGTCGAGCAATGGCGGTGGGTACCCTCGAAGCTGAACGTAGCAGACGGAGCTACAAAGATCACCGACCAAACCCAGCAGAAGACGTGGATAACGGGCCCTGGGTTCCTAAAAGCTGAATCCAGCCATTGGCCAACATCGACAAAGCAGGAGAGCATCATTGATACTTCAGAAATACGGAAGCATGTGATGACAACGTTATGTTAAATGCGCACCATTTTTCGAGCTGGCGGCGGTTGTATAGAGCAGTGGCGATAATATTCCTGTTCGTCGATCGGTTACGAGCGAAATGCGCCAAGCAAGTCATGCCAACAGCCACGACGATGGACCATGTGAGGAAAGCGAAAATACTACTTTATAAGCAATCCCAAGCCATCGCCTTCGCCGAAGAGTTGAAAGTGCTATCCGTGGGAGCGACGCTGCACAAAGGAAACAGATTGGTCGGACTGAACGCATATCTAGACAACGATGGAGTACTGCGGACTAGAGGCAGACTGAACTCAATTGACATAGCTGAAGACGCAATTATACTAGCTCCAGAATGCCGGATAACTCACCTAATAGCGAGGAGCTTTCACGAGTAGTACCATCATCTTGTTCACGAGACTGCAATAAACGACATCAAGGCTTCGTTTTACATCAGCCGGCTCCGAGTGTTGTATAAATCCGTGCGGAGTACATGCCAACGATGCAAGGTTGAGAGTGCAGCTCCCAGACCATCCCAGATGGCATCGATTCCGAGAGCGAGAATAGGAAGCTTCCAGAGACCGTTTACCTACACAGGCGTCGATTATTTTGGCCCGTTATTGGTGAACGTTGGCAGGCACAAGGAGAAGAGATGGGTAGCTCTGTTCACCTGCCTCACATTGCGCGCGGTTCATTTCGAGATCGCCTATAGTCTTGACACAAGTTCATGCATCATGTGCCTCTCCAATGTTATGGCGCTTCGAGGGACTCGAAAGGAAATATTCTCAGACAATGGTACGAACTTCAGAGCCACGGAAAAAGCCGTGCGAGAAGAGCTGAAAAAGATCGAGCACGATAGGATCACCATTAAGTTCGATGGCATAAAGTGGCGATTCAACCCACCAGGAGCACCACACATGGGTGGAGCATGGGAAAGACTCGTCCGGACAACAAAAGGAATTTTGAACATTTGCCCAAATTACTCCTTCAACGACGAGGGCCTGAGAACCGCATTGATGGAGGCACAATTTATAATCCACTCGCGACCGCTCACGTTCGTAAGTCTGGACACTGAGGATGACGCCGCTCTGACCCCGAACCACCTACTGTTGGGGTCAGCGAATGGATACAAGCCACTGCCAAAAGAAGGGATGAATCTGCAGCGTAGATGGATTGAGACTCAGCGCTTCGGGGACCGTTTTTGGCAGCGATGGATTAAAGAGTATGCGCCCGTATTAACCAGGCACACCAAATGGTTCGATAAGGTACCTCCCATAACCATTGGGAGCATCGTAGTCATCGTAGATGAGCTTCTACCCAGGAACTTGTGGTTAAAGGGACGAGTGATCGACACAATGATGGCCAAGGATGGGCAAGTTCGACGAGTGACTATAAAGACCCAGCACGGCGTTTTGGAAAGACCAGCAACGAAGATAGCGGTTTTGGACGTCGGCTTGGAGGATGGTAACTGATCACGAACCGGGATCAATTACGGGGGAGGGAATGTTGCCGCCGTAATAGAATTTTGATTTAAATTTGAATGGTTTAGAATAAGCACACATATGTCAATTATCGATAGGTTTAGTAACGGCCAAAAGAAGGCACAGCGTCGGCCATCGCCAATAAGAAGAAGAAGAGAAAATTGGGTGAAGTAAACGTGTGGATACCAAGGTGTGCACCCCCAAGGACTTCAGACCTATAAGTCTGTCTTCCTTCCTCCTTAAGACTATGGAAAGACTCTTAAGTCTCCATCTACAACTTAACATTAACCCAAACGACATCTCATGCTCTCAGCATGCTTACAAAAGGGGCCGATCAACAGAAACAGCCCTGCACGATATCACTATGATCGCCGAACGAGCGATTAATTTCAAGGAATACGCACTTGTGGCTTTTCTAGACATAGAAGGGGCCTTCAACAACATCTTACCATGCTCAATAATCGACGCACTGACGGGACTTGGAATAGACAATCGATCAACTCACCTAATACGGCAGATCCTGGTTAACAGGAGTGTCGAGGCTACACTTGGAGGTTCGACTATTCGAAGATACGTCAAGAGGGGCACCCCACAAGGAGGTGTACTCTCACCACTACTCTGGAACGTGGCGGTTAACAGCCTACTGCGATCATTGCGTACGCGGACGATGTTGCTATTGCCTTCGTGGGGAAATTCCCACAGACGCT
The DNA here is from genome assembly GCA_021223865.1 of Drosophila pandora. Classification (NCBI taxonomy): domain Eukaryota; kingdom Metazoa; phylum Arthropoda; class Insecta; order Diptera; family Drosophilidae; genus Drosophila; species Drosophila pandora. Next base: position 91,512 of record JAJJHT010010136.1, on the reverse strand, counting down.
ATGCGACCTAATGACAGGGAAGCTCGAAGTTCTGTCTGCCTGGGCGCAAAAGAACGGGCTGGGAGTCAACCCGTCCAAGACAGAGCTCGTGCTGTTCACCAGGAAGTACAAAATACCTAACCTAAGACTTCCGAAGCTCCTAGGAGAAACACTAGTTCTTAGTGATAGTGCGAAGTACCTAGGTATCACACTAGACAGGAAACTGGACTGGAAGCTGAACATCGTTGATAGGACTAAGAAAGCGGCAATAGCACTCTATACCTGCCGCAAGGCGGTAGGCCTGAAATGGGGAATGTCCCCGAAGATGGTCAGATGGTTATACACAGCGATCATCAGACCAATTCTATTCTATGGTGTTGTTGTCTGGCGGCCCGCCCTAGACAACTCCACATGCAGGGAAAAGTTCACGAAGATGCAGCGCATGGCGGAAGTCTGTATAACAGGCAGTCTACGCACTACGCCTAGTGATGCCCTAGACACTATACTTCACCTACTACCAGTTGAACTGATGGGGGTAAAGACAGCCACTCTGGCAGCAATAAGACTGCGGAAGGCAAACCTATGGAGCAAAAATAGTTTCGGTCATACCAGACTGGACCTACAACATTTCATGCCTGAGGGGGGTACGGATTACTGTGTGCCCGTCGACCAACCCACCACTAACTACAAAGTCTTAATCCCCTCGAGGGAGGAATGGGATGCCCGGATACCGGGACCGGAGGGCTCCATTCATATCTATACAGATGGATCAAAACTTAACGGCCAGGTGGGAGGCGGTTACTTTTGCGAGCATCTGAGCCTAAAGGAGTCCTTCAGACTCCCTGGCCACTGCAGTGTGTTCCAGGCTGAAGTAGTAGCCATTAAGGAAGCACTTGAATCCCCAGCTCTAAGGGGCAATCGGGGTACAATATGTATCTTCTCAGATAGTCAAGCAGCGCTTAAGGCACTTGACGGATTCTCATCCAACTCCAGGACAGTCAATGACTGTCGCAGATCTCTCAACGAGATGGCTGAACAGCTTGACATCTACCTCATCTGGGTCCCCGGTCACAGGGACCACGAGGGAAACTGTGCTGCAGATGAACTAGCTAGGGCAGGGACTACCAACCCTCTCCTACCGGAGAAAGAACTTGTAGGCATACCCTTGGCTACTTGCAGGCTAAAGTGCAGGGAGTTTTTCGACCTGGCAGCCAATAGGAAATGGAGTAATCTCCAGACCTGTAGAACATCACGTTTGATCTGGCCGACACGCTCTCAGAAAAGATCGGCGAGACTTATTGCTCTGACTAGACCGGAATGCAGCCTAGCGATTGGGGCAATCACTGGGCACTGGCTGATAGGCGAACACGCGGCCAGGCTTGCAGTCCCCCACAATGATTTCTGCAGGAGCTGCAGGGATGAAGAGGAGGTAGAATCGGTATCGCACCTCTTATGCCACTGCCCGGCACTCGGACGCAGCAGACTGAAACACTTCGGGTCCGAAGAACTCTCGGACCTTAACCATCTCTCAGAGATCTCTCCACGCGGATTGGTTGCCTTCATAAAAAAAGCATTCTGGGACCATGGGCCGCCATAGGTAGTCTAGGCATATATATGCACCCTGGTTGACAGGAAGGGGGGGGAGTCCGCAGAAAAAGCCGTTTCTTTTATTTGCCTTAAAGTATTTAAACTGGGACTCAGATGGTCTCCTTCCACCATATCGTTGACGGCTAAAGTTATTAGACCTACCACCATTGCAGGTAAGTCGTATTTGTGCTCCTTCATAAAATCATTTTCGGTCAAGTTGACTCGAAACTTTTACTGGAAAAGATACTTTTTACTGTTCCAAACAGGTTCTTCCGCCCCTTTGGTTACCAATTTGCAGATCTAATTTTTCGGATCATGATCCTTTTCGTGTTATCTGTAAAAACTATAACATATTGCCACATTTATTTTCCCCAGAATTAACCATAGATGTACTAAAATGTAAATTCATTGTTTTTCTATTAGAATAATTTAGCCTTACTCTTAATTATAATTAATTTTAAAAATGTTATAAATAAGAGTTAATTTTTCATTCAATAAATATAAATGACTGGCCCCTAGCCGCGACCGCACTTCGAAAAAAATAATCTCAAACAACCCACAAACAACTAATGGCGCTTTGCAATGTGGATAGTGTAATGCGCCATTAATTGGAAAAGAGAATCCACAGAAATTTGCAGCCTCATCTTCCCCCGGAAGAGCGGCTTTTCAGGCGACACGAGCGCTAGGTGGCACACATACATAGGTGGTATACATATATACATCTGTATCTCTCGCTTGAATTATAACGCTCAAAGTGCCGAAAATTCGGAGTTTTCCCCTTTTTTTGTATGTTACTCTGTAAAAGTAAAGCATAATAAATATCGATTTCAAATTTTTATCAATCGATTTTTTTCTCCACAATGGTCAAACGGTAACACTCGGCTATTACCGTTTGCTATTTCAAATTCGAAATGGACAGGGGATATATGAATACTGATATTTTTTATCGTTGAGCTTGTACAATGTCAGGAGGCGATCAGCTTAAATTAGAAGTAACAAGAAAGGAAAGCTAACTTCGGGCGGAGCCGAAGTTTATATACCCTTGCAGTTGAGTCGCAGTCCGCTAGGGGGCGCCACGCATCTTATATTATTAGATATCTAGCGGATATCTAGCGGATATATATCGTATTTGGCAAATCAGATTATTTTGTCCAAAATAAAATCTGTACCAAGTCCCATCTTTCTAACTTAAAAAACAACAAAGTTATGCCAACTCCGATCGTTCTATGACAGCTATAGGATATAGTCGGTCGATCCTTATGAAATTTTGTACATAAGATATTTTGGTCAAATATAACATGTGTGGAAAGTCTCAACCCTCTAACTTAAGAAACACCAAAGTTAATGCATTTCCGATCAATCAGTTATATGGCAGCTATAGGATATAGTCGACCTGTCCCGGCCATTCCGACTTATATACTGCCTGCAAACAAAAGAAGGATGTGTGCAAAGTTTCAGCTCGATAGCTTACTGAGAGACTAGTTTACGTAGAAACAGACTGACGGAAAGACGGACATGCTTAAATCGACTCATGAGGTGAATCAAGAGTATACATACTTTATAGGGTCGGAGATGTCTCCTTCACTGCGTTGCACACTTTTGACCAAAATTATAATACCCTCTGCAAGGGTATAAAAAGTATTTGTTTTGATTTTTATGCGATCGAACATACATATATGGACAACTTTTTACCATGGTATAGGGGGGGTACAAAAAATTGTTTGATATCAAATACAAAACCTGTTCACGATGTAAATGTTTTGGCCAAATATGTTATAATATGTGTAGAAAGTCACAACCCTCTATCTTAAAAAACACAAAAGTTATGGCATTTCAGTTCAATCAGTTATATACTTTATATATACTTTATAGGGTCGGAGATTTCTCCTTCACGGCGTTGCACACTTTTGACCAAAATTATAATACCCTCTGCAAGGATATAAAAACCTCATGACGAGGTAAAATAATGGTGGAGAATTCGCATGCCACGCACAAAATATCTGATATCAATTTTGGTAACGAAAAAATACAATACGCTTATGTTAAACAACACTCCACTCCCTAGGAGTACACCTCGACAGAAGACTCACATGGCGCCGGCACATTGAAGCCAAAAGAACACATCCAAAGCTAAAAGCCAGACACATCCATTGGCTTATCAACGCTTGGTCTCCCTGCTTATAAAATCTTGCTGTATAACTCGGTACTAAAACCTATATGGATATACGGTTCCCAGTTATGGGGGAAGCCAACAAAAGCAATATTTACATAGTCCAGCGAGCTGAGACGAAGATCTTGAGAACAATTACCGCGGCACCGTGGTACGTTCGCGACGAAAACATACATCGCGACATAAACATTCTTCCAGTCAAAGTGATTGCAGAACAGAAGAAAAAGTAATTTCTTATGAAAGAGAGGCGAGAGATCTAACAATGTTGAGCAACCAATGACGTCTTCATCGCAAAGACTTACCCACCCAGCGACTTATGGGAAGCACAAAAAGAATGCAGTGTACTGTAAGTTGAATTTAAAAGTTAGGATTTGTAAACTTATTGTTAGTCAAACTAAAAGTGGACTTAAAGATCTGATTAGCGGTGTTCGCAAAATCAATGACCAACTCATTGCGCACAGTTTCATTCACAGTTTAGTAGTCTTCAGCTGTTAAAGGGGTCTCCAAAGCGTAAGACATCCGCCGTTAGTGATGTGCTTGTTGAGAATAATCTTCAACCTGTTCCCAACAATTATGCAGCCGCTCATATCTCTAGCAACTCCAAGGGCTAGACCTCGGGCTTCCAAATTTCTCAATATAAACGAGCAATTGTCTTTTCTGGAATTGATATCTCTGCTTCCATCAAATCCAACAAAACCTGACAAAGAGGTGGCGGATATTACTAAATTTAAATACACCTAAGCCAAAATAATCCTGATAAGCGGGAGATTTTAAGCTCCGAAGTTTGACGTGTAGTTAGGTTGGCTGATGGACTTGTGTTTCGTTTTAAGTCCGGGTGGAATTGCTCTGTCCACAACTGTTTTTAGCCCCTTTCTAATTCAGAACTATAGAACGTCATGAATGGACTTTTAAATAAATATAAATTGTATGGCTTTACAGACAACTATTCAAGATACTCACTATCCCGGTCAAATTTCAACGTGCATAACGCAAAATATTCTAATTAAAACATTCGTCGCAGGCAGGTTCAGTTTACTCAGGATCCGAAGAAGTTTTATAACTTTGTATCTTTTCCTCCTCTGCTTACGTTTGAGAAGTCATATGCGAACATTGATCAGGATGGTAGACGATCTCTTTGCACAGTTTTTTCAAACATCCAACATCATCTTAGTTTTTATATATTTGTTTACGATTTGGCCCGTGCTTTAACTGATGCATTTATATTTACCTACGCTAATGACTTTAAGCTTAGTCTTCAATATAGATTCACTAGCACCCAATCTAGACTTTAATCCGACGTAGTTTCTCTATGGCTTTAGAACGATTAACTCAGGTTTACAATCTGGGTTACGAAATCTAACTATTGTTGTGCTATTAATAGTTTTTAATAGCAGCCGAATAAACACACGCTTTTCAAATCAGTGTTTCAATATATTTATTTTGGGTTCAATTTAACCCTAATCTATGCGACTCCAATCAACTCCAAATCACAACAAACCCAACCCCACGAGCTTGCGCAGAAGCTCAACCAAAGCTTCCCAAAGCGCATACGCTACAAATACCAATAAAGCGCACTGGGAGACAAAACAGAGTAGAATACATGCTGACAACAACAGCTGCAGCTAAGCATTTTATGATTAGTTTAAATGCACTTTTTGGTGGCTGCTTGGCCCAACATCCTTCCCCCATTGAAGTGTGGGCCTTCAATAACACTGTTGTCACATCACATCACAGTCACACCATTCCAGTGGTTATTCCTTGGGTTGTCTTTCCTAGCATAGAGCGACGACACATCCCGTGATAGTTCACCGCGTCCAGAAATCACCCAGCCAAATCGAGTATTCTGGGCAATGGGGAGCCCGTGACCTAATTGGATTTGTCCAGCCGACAATAGGTCAAAGAATAAGTTGGCTCCAATCAACAGGTCCACTTGCTGCGTTTTGTGGAAGTTAGGGTCAGCTAGATCCAAATTGCCAGGAATCTTCCAGCGCGAAGCATCTAACCTGGCTAGGTTGATAGTCCGTTATATGTGAAGCTACAACAGCCTCAATTTCCACTGAATACGTGCTAAGGCGGGACTTCAAGCACACATTAACGGATGCTCCATCCGTATCAATCCCAGAAACCGGCCACCGTAGGGGAGCATTTGGAACGGCCAAGCTGTAGTTCATTCGCCAGCCGCGACGAGATGAGGTGCACTTGTGAACCGGAATCCAATAAAACTCGGCAAGGCAAGAAGGCTCCAGATCGACCACGAACGAGTACATTGGCTGTTGGCAGGAGCACTAGCTCAGCATTGCAATCCTTGTTCATAACAGGGTTGATTGAGCGGGATGGGTGCGCAACAGTAACGGCACCGATGGATGGGAGACTCGTGCGGGTGAAATCTGCCCACGAGGGTGCAACAAAATATGATGACGGTGATTGCACGTCGAGCAGCGGGAAGCTGAGCATCCGCGAGCGAGATGGCCATCCTCCAGACAAAAAAAACAGCGAGCCAGACGCCGCACTTCGTCGTACCGTTCCTCAATTGTCAAAGCACTAAACTTTGAACAAGAAGAAAGCTCGTCCACCGAAATGCCACACAGGGCGCATAGAGCAGGACGGGCGTTAATAACCATGCACGAATATCGGTTATTCGAAGATCTACCTCGGCCCACTTGGTTAGCTGGTGGAGACGCCGCCAAAGAAAACTCGACGCATTCAAGAGTCCGGCACCTTTGCTCCAAGAATCGTGCCATGGACTCCCAAGATGGAAGGCTGTCGTTGCTTTCGGCGAGAGTGTCTTCCCACTTGGCCTTTGTGGCAGGATCCAACTTCTGCAGGATAATCTGGATAAGCAAGCATCCTTGGATCTCGGCAGCTGATCCGGAACTCATAAGAGCCCGCATATGCCCATTGAACCGATCCGATAGCTCCCGCAAAGTAGCAACAGACCCTGGCTCGACCACACGAAGCTGCAGGATCTCATTGATGTGAGACTGAAATATTAAACGCTAAACGCTTAAATACTAAACCGATCGCGCAATAGGTCAAGAGCCACATCGTAGTTCGCGTCATTAATTTCCAGAGCTCTCACCGTATCCAAGGCTGACTCGCGCATGCATGAAATGAGCCACCGGAGCTTTTCCATTTTCGTTAGGTGAGGATGGCTGTCGATCGTGGTCTTAAAAAGGGCGCAGAACTCCGGACACTCGGTATAGCCGCCGCTGAATGTTGGCATCGGCAACGGTGGCAAGGAGGGGGCTTGCTTGTTTGGGCAGCAAGTTGAAGTTGAGCTCCTCCAACTCTTCTTGAAGCGCGGTGAACCGCTCACGCAAACGCTTCTCCACTGACTCCGGCGCAATAATGGAACAATCCTCAGTCCTCGCCGCAGCCTTCACCTTATGATGCAGCGCCTCCATCTCCTGGCAGGCCACCTCTGCTCTTCTCCGCAGCATCCTTTCCCGGTTTGCGGCAGCAGCTCCAATGGTCTCAGCTCCAGACTCCATTTTTCAATTAAAATGCAACTTGTAACACCAACAACAAGGGCGTTTTCTTGGCCCTTTTAATGCTGATCACAAAAATCAACCGGGATAAGATCACGTCGGGGTCACCAATGTTGCGGTATTAATAGTTTTTAATAGCAGCCGAATAAACACACGCTTTTCAAATCAGTGTTCCAATATATTTATTTTGGGTTCAATTTAACCCTAATCTTTGCGGCTCCAATCAACTCCAAATCACAACAAACGCAACCCCAAGAGCTTGTGCAGAAGCTTAACCAAAGCTTCCCAAAGCGCATACGCTACAAATACCAATAAAGCGCATGCGAAACTGGGAGACAAAACAGAGAAGAATACATGCTGACAACAACAGCTGCAGCTAAGCATTTTATGATTAGTTTAAATGCACTTTTTGGTGGCTGCTTGGCCCAACAACTATTATATTTTAAATTTAAATTAATTGATTATATATCCACCATGGTTAATAAAGAAATGGGTGTGCTTGGTATTGTAATAGGATGGTCAGAAGAATTTTTCATTGGTCTGTCCGATTCTTGAGTGTGGATCGTGTGTTTGGAGTCTTATTAATGGTATTGTAGACAGCCAGTTTTTACTAACAAGCTTAAATTTTTAATTAGAAACTTTCGTCCTCTACTCCCTATCCATTGTAGTTTGACATATCCCCAAAATAATCCCTTTAGGTTTCATGTTCAAATTACAATGGTATCGATCGCCTCATCTCGCTTTCCTATCCATTAAATGTAAAAACATCTATACTAAATTTCTTGCTGCCCGGAAATAATTCTTCCTCGTTTTTATTCTTGTTAATTATTCTATCCATTTATTAACTCGGAGCCATCCCAGCGCCCCTTACCAGGTTGGGCGGGAGGTGGCCTGTGCGTATGCACCGGGAACCGCGTGGGCTTTGCCGACCACTAGTCACGCTTAATGCCACTTCTTTGTTTTGTTTTTGGGCAAGACCTCTTAAGGGCATTATTGCAGGCTTGAGTAAATTTTTGCACAAGAGTGTTTAGACTTTTCGCAGTTTGAGGATAGTCGGGAGGCTGTGGTGTAATGTGGTCCAAAACAATTCGGAAATATTTGGACCAGTTGGTTTTCCTGGTGTTTCGCAAATTTTCCGGTTTTTAACTTTTGAAAAGGAGAAATTTTCTGATCGAAGAAGGATTGCTTATACATCACTCTTCTGTAAGACACAAATTTGAGTGTCTGTTTGGATACTGATGTTAAATCAATAGATTCTCTTCGCCCGAATTTGGTTTTTCTTCATATTTAATACTTTTGTCGTATATTCACATATTTATATTATTGGATATATATAAAATATATACATATATGGCAGATCCTTATGAGAATTGGCTCATAAAATCTTAAAATAGAAAGGTTTGTCAAAAGTTTTTGTGTATGTCAATAGTAAGAATTGATCGGGTTTTGTCTGTAATTAATCGTATTTCAGCATATTACCTTTTAAAATTAATAGTTGTTTTGGGTAAAAAGATAAAATTATTATTTAAATTTTAATTTTAAAAAGTACAACAGAAAAAGTTTTACGTTGCTCACATTAATATATTTGTACTGTGTCATAAAATGGTCTTTTTAATGCATTTATTCATAAAGTGCACTTTTTGTGAATCTCGAATTTTCCAATATTGAAAAATGTTGGATACAATAGCTTCTAGTCTGTTTCGCCAATAACATTTTTCAGATAAAATAAACGGATATTGTTGAATTTATTTGGAAGGTCAATCTTTAAAAAATGCCCAAAGCAGTTATTATCTTCTTTTATATCAATATATATATATACATATATATATGTTTATTGAGATTATTTTATCTCGCCGCGAAAAAACGAAAGGAAACAAAGGTGGCTGTAGAAATTAAATTAAATTGCAAAAAAAAACGAACGAAAACGAAAAATGCGTGCACTCTTTTCGACGTTATAAATTCGATTATATTCAATCAACAAAAACTTAAGCCTAGCTTATCTAGTGCGGCAAAGCGAGGCGAATTCATGCTTCACTTGCGCTCCCGCTCCGCCCTAAACTAACTTATACTAGACTTCATCAAATTCCACTTAATTATCTACATTAATTATACACCGGCCCCGGGAGTCAACGCCTCGCCGTCGCTTGGGTCCTGACTGAGGGCGCCCAGGGGCCTCGAGTTTAGGACGGCCTCGACTCCAACGAGGACGGTCTGCAGCTCCTCTGCGGTCAACTTCGCGCTGCCCACCGCTCGTAGGAGTAGGTGCTTTGCAGACTTCACACCTGCCTCCCATAGTCCGCCCATGTGCGGAGCCCGCGGCGGTATGAACGCAAATACGCATCCTTTTTTTTGCGGCGGTATGAACGCATCCGCAGCTCGTCCGCTTCGCTCTCGATCTGGTGCCGCAGTGCCGCGAAGTGGCGACTCGCTCCGACGAAGTTCGTCGCGTTGTCGCAGTGCACGATCTGCGGACATCCTCGGCGCCCAACGAACCTTTGAAAAGCCAATAGAAAGGAATCAGTTGACAAATCGGAAACTACTTCTAAATGTGCTGCTTTAGACGAAAAACAAACAAACAGGGCAATGTAGGACTTGTATGGTGGCCTACCACGAATTTTCAAGGTCGTCTCAATAGGGCCACAGAAATCCACGCCACATATGGAAAATGGGCGGAGAGCACGAACTCGATTTAAGGGTAAATCTCCCATGATTTGAGTCATCAGATGAGGCTTGCATTTAAAACAGCGTATGCATGACCGCACTATCTGACTGCAGACTTCCTGCGCGTTTACTATCCAAACGCGCTGTCGCAAGAGACTCACTAGTGCTCGTGGACCCACATGAAAATTCGACTCGTGCAAGTATCGGACGTAGCTCTGAACAAATTGAGAGCGCTTCGTCAACAATACTACAAACTTGGCATCGTACGAAATAGGAGCATTAGCTAGTCGCCCCCCGACCCGCAACAACGAAAAGGTAAGCCCAGCCTGAGAGGTTTCATGGACAAACGGACTTAGCTTCTGTAGGCTTGGGCTAACAAAAAGATTTTTTCTAACATTTTTAATTTCCTCTTGATACTCGTGCTCTTGGACTATCTGGACAATTTTATTAAAAGCGTCTTGATATTCAACAGATGAAGGTACATTATCAGAAAGAACTACTAATTATTTACACTTCTTTATAAAGCGGACCATGTAAACGAACACTCGCAGCAGTTTTAAGTGAGAGGAAAATCCTTCTATCACTTCCAACAAATATGAGGTAGAGACCATTGTCAGTCCGACCGCACTCTTCTTTGCTTCCATCTGCAAAATCTCTGGTGACGGATCAAACCGAGGGCTCGTTGGCCACTTATCTTCCGGCTCCGTTAAAAACGATGGACCTGTGAACCAAATTGATTCTATCGTTTCCTTTACGTCTCCACCTCTTGACACAATATCTGCCGGGTTCTGTTTAGTTGGTACATGCCGCCACGTGCTATCCTCTGACCACTCTTGAATCTCAGCAACTTTATTTGATACGAACGTTGACAACGACGATGGATGGAAACGAATCCAATGAAGACAAACTTCCGAATCTGACCAATATACACTTCGTTCGATCGGTGCTTTGATAAGAGGTTTTATTTTGCGACAGAGGTCCGCGAGAAGGTGAGCGGCACATAACTCAAGACGGGGGAGCGTCTTTGTCTTGAGCGGCGCTACTTTCGACTTTGCTGTCAACAATGAGACTTTACTACCTTCTGCAGATTTGCAACGGATATAGACGCAGGCTCCATAGGCTCTCATCGATGCGTCAGAAAAGGCATGAATTTGAATTGGTGACATTGGCTCACTCATCACAAATCTCGGTATTGAGATCTCTTCTAACTGTGACAAGGCAAGCTGAATCTTGTTCCATGCGGTTTCCAAGTGCAGTGGAATGGACTCATCCCAATCTAGCTTATTGAGCCAAAGTTCCTGTAACAGGATCTTTCCTTTAATAAGGATCGGGCTTAATAAGCCAAGAGGGTCGAAAAGCTTTGACGTCACCGAAAGAATATTCCGCTTAGTCGCCCTTTGACCCATGACTGACATATAAATTTCGAATTTAAATACATCATCTTTAGGAACCCAAACGATTCCTAATGGTTTGTCAGCTCTGAGTCCGAAAGTGTTATTGGCTTAACCGTGCTCTCGGATGCAGTAACTTCAGGCGAGTTTGAAAACCACTTGCTCAATTCAAACCCAGCGCTTTGAAGAACCTGAGTTACTTCAGACTTAATTGTCTTTAGCTCCTCCACGCAACCAGCACCCGTTAACATGTCGTCGACGTAAAAGTCAGACCCAATAACTTTAGCAGCTCGAGGGAATGTATTTTTCGCGGATTCACTCAACCTCTTCAAACACCTTATGGCCAGGAATGGGGCTGGTGCAGTGCCATATGTAACGGTGTTGAGCTTGCACAATTTCAAGGACTCAGACGGGTCTTTTCTCCACACTATCAACTGGTATCGTCGATCTGCTTCATTTACCATCACTTGACGATACATCTTTTTTATGTCGGCTACCAGAGCGAATTTGTTTAGCCGAAATCTAAGAAGAGTTGAGTAAAGCTCTTCCTGAATTGTTGGACCCACCATCAACAACTCATTTAAACACTTCTGTGTGGATGTCTTGCAGGACGCATCGAAAACGACTCGAAGTTTGGTCGTTGTACTTTGCGGCCGCAAGACACACTGGTGGGGTATGACATAGTGTGGAGAAGCAAGAACGTCATTGCTTGCAGGGGACATATGGCCTAGGGATTCGTATTCTTCCATAAATTCCAAATACATTTTCTTTAAGTCCGGATCTCGAGATAATCTTCTCTCGAGCGACAGAAATCGACGTTTGGCTATCTCGAATGAATTGCCCAAAACGCTTGGATCCGACTTAAATGGAAGTTTAACTTCAAATCGACCTGAAGGCAGTATTCTTGTAGTCTTCCGATAATGTTCCTCACATAGCTCTTGTTCTGGCGACAACATCTTTTTAGAAGATTGAACTTCTTCCAACGACCAGAATTTTTTCAAGTTTTTGTCTATTGACTCTAATATTTCCTCTTGGCAATTCAGACTAGAGACCGGCTGTGGAGGAGTTGAGGAATTTGCCAGATATTTTCCCGATACTATCCACCCAAGGAGAGTTTTTTGAAGGATGGGATGGTTCGGACCTTGTTTTATTTGGCCAACAGACAAGAGTTCGAAAAATGACTCAGCTCCAATTAGCATATCTATCCGCTGAGGTTTGTAAAAATATGGGTCCGCTAACAACAAGTTCTTTGGTAGGGTTCAATCTTTCAAGTTCACTGACTGGTCAGGGTGATAGCCTGAAATGGTTTTCAAAACCCAAAAGTCGAACGGAAACTCGCTACCATTGACTCTCGACTTCACCACGGTGTGTATCTTTTTCTTAACTTGTGAATTAGTTTGACCAATTCCAAGCAAGTTGATGCACGATTCCACCCTACGGATCTGTAAGCGTTGAGCAAGATCTTCTGTAATAAAATTTATTTGTGACCCTGAGTCAAGTAATGCTCGGGCCAAGATGTGCTCACCATTTTTTGTGCGAACGCTTACGATTGACGTTGCTAACAAAACCCTTTCTACAGACGACGCATGCAAGGCATGTGAAGTAGAAGGGCCATCATTCGTTAACTCTGGAGGAGGATTTTGTGTGGGTGGTGGTAATTCTAAGCTATTTTCGGTCACTGTAAATCGGTGCAGAAGTTTATGGTGCGATCTTGAACAGATTTGGCACCTGGTCGATTTACAATTCGCTACCGTGTGACCTTTTCGCAGACAATTCAAAAATAGGGAGGCTGATTCAACAAACTCAAACCTTTGCATTACAGCAAGGCGAGCGAACGGACTGCACTGGGCCAAAAAATGGTTGTTCGCGTTACAATAACTGCAAGCTGGTTTGGCGTTGGTAGAAGAACAAGCCAACGAAGTTCTATTCAGTTGCTTGCTGAACCCAGTTCTTTCTTGTTTTGGTTTGCCAGTCTCTTCAGCGGACAGATGCTGGTATCTACGATTTAGTATTTTTTCGAAATCGGACCACAGCGGCAATTCCTCATAATCCAGTGACTCTTCCCATTTTAGCTTGGTCACTGGATCCACTCTACTCAGAACTAAATGAATAATCATTGAGTTTGCAATTTTAGTATCATCTCCTATGGATAATAGTGATCCATAAATTGATGACACAGTGTCGATGAGACCCCTCAACGACGACGCAGACGGCTGGGAAATTTTCGGAAGGCTGAACAGTTGACGTATTTGGTTCGCAAAGATGAGACATT
>JAJJHT010010136.1:7160-76159 GCA_021223865.1 Drosophila pandora | reverse complement strand
AATGACAGTTCTACAGCAATAACCAACATCAAGAAAGAACGGCTCTAGTGGAGTGTCCCGTCTATATGATACCCTGTACTCATATTTTCCATCCAAATTTTAAAGTTACCAAAATCCCAATGAAAAATTTTTCTACCACGCATTTTTCTCTTGATATGCGTGAATAAAAAGAAGTAATTGGGTGCAAAGTCAGGACTGTATAGCGGATGACCCATCAATTCGACACTTTGGCCGTTCAAGAAGGCGCTGGTTTGAGCTGATGTGTGAGAGCTCGCATTGTCATGGTGCAGAATGATCTGTCTTCTCTTGTTCGTTTTTCGAATTTATCCGAAGATTTCAGAAGATTATGGTGTACCACTCAGAATTTACATTCCTACGTTGCTCAAGCGAAATAGTCGCACCATGACCAGTTTTACCGAAGATACAGGCCACCATTTGCTTCGAAGTGCTTCAAACTTCCCAATGAAAACGTCAGATGGCGCCAGGAAACACTTAGATATATATGGATATATGGACAGCTAAGTCGGCCGATTTTTAAAGTTGTTATATATTAGACATTTTTATTGTGACTCCCATATTGGCTTACTGTATTTTTAAATACGAGGAACTTACAGACTGATATGACATATGAGATAGAGCTATCGTACTTGGCTCTTAGACTCCTATGGAACCTATTGCTGATCAAGTTTGTTGTAAAAATTTTCTACTTTATAAAATATGTTTATATACCTTATAGACTGGGACATGCCTCCTTTGATGCTTTGCTCACTTTTGATATGAGGCAAAGTGTTTTCTTGCTCCTTATACATACATTTACAAATTTGATTCCAATTGTTTCCTTAATCGCAAAATTATAATAAAGGAATTAGAGGATCTACGGACTTGTATAAAAAAATGTTCAAAAAAAACTAAAATTTTCCATAAGAAAACGAAAAAAAATATTATTGGGAACCGTTCATAGAAGCTGAAAATAAATGTATTAAATATGACATTCTTTAAATGAGTATTCCAAAGATATATATTATATAATTTTTTTTTTGGTAAACATGCATATCTTATGCATTTTGGTAAACCTAATTAAACTGTCTACAGAATTCAATATATTGTAGAAATGGATTTCTTTTCTTACGGCGGAAACTGAAGGTGATTGAACGTATTGCTTTTGACTTTTGGGGTTATTGGAGAACAAAAGTTTTGGAGCAAGTGAAATTATGCGTAAGCTAAACCAAAGACTAAGCCGTAAAGTTAAATAAACACATAAATGCGAATGTCTCGACTCCGTTGCCGGGAGAAAAATGTCCTAAGCTTAATTTTTCTCACTGTGCCACTCGCAAGTTCTACGGGTCCCAGCGCTGTAACCCTTTTGTTTGTTTGACGTGCTTGCATTTTCTATTGTATAAGCTTTATGGTAAGTAGGTGTAAGGTAACATACATACCTTATTTTTACTGTTTTCAAAAAGTATACATATTCTCTTAAGTAAGTGCATAAAATGTTTTCAAGGGCATACAAATATCGGCTTCATCCAAAGCTATCCTTCTTTTCATGTTAAGCGTACAATTTATGTACAAATAATTTATGTATACGTGCGTCTAAAAATATTGTTATTTCAATAAGACAACGGAAACGCAAAAAATATTAAAAAGGGAACCCCATTGAAGAAAATTTGTGCGGAAACTATTTGTAAATTTAGAAGTCAGTGTTTGTGTTCTTTAAAGTATATATAAGATTGTTGAAAGAGACAAACCAAAAAGTTCGTTGCAAAGCGGAAGTCATTACTATAAATAACAAGAAAGGAACGCTAGCTTCGGAAGAAATCGAAGTTGGCATACCCTTGTAGTTAAGTGGTATAATAATGTTAATAATATATATATTGAATCGAATATGTATCATAAATATCAGATAAAGTTGACCGATCCTTACAAGAATTTTATTATAAAATCAATTTATTATAATAAGTTTGAAAAAAATCACAACCTTCTATTTTCAAAAACACAAAAGTTGTGTCATTACCGATGGTTCAGTTACATGGCATCTATAGTATAATGTCAACCAATTCATATCACACTTTGTAGAACGGAATAATTGGCCTAAATTTGAATTGAAGCAAGTTTCAACCTTCTATTTTTAACACAAACAAAGTTTTGACATTTCTATTTAGTATACTGTATAGTACTGTATACTAGATACTACTGTATATTAGATATAAAACAAATTCAGCAGATTCCGTTTCGACTTATACACTCTACTGAATGGGAAGAAGGATGTGTGCAAAGATTGGAGACAAAAGCATTAATAGCGATGATCTTTGATTTGATTTTGTTTCCTTTTCGCGACGCGGGGATTCTTAATTTGTTTAAAAAGTTTGTTTAAGCACCTATAATAAATTCAATAAAATAATTTCGAGTTTTTCCTTAAATTCAAAATTAAAACATGGTATGATCTACTGATTTCAATAAGAAAATAAAAATCTTCCATAGGAAAATGTTTGGGGAAAAATCATAGAAGACCAAAAAATAATGTAGAAAATCTGGAAACAATGATGGTCATCTTCATTACACGGCCTACATAATTCAATATATAGTAAAATTTGATAAATTTCTTCTTTTTGGTATACCGCGGAAACAATGGGTGATAGAACCTATGTTTGTTCTGGACTTTGGTTCAGGGGAGCCTAAAGGTTATGGAGCAGGTAAAATTATGCGTGGAGATTTTTTGCTGTTGGCCTGTGTAGGTGAAGTCGCTAAATTTTTTTGTCGAGGTGCTTACTTACTAAGCGCAGTTTAATTAGTCTTTTACTGGGATTTTGGTTCCTAATTCGTTGCCCCGTTTTATTCAAGTGACTTTATTGATGATAGTGAGGACATTGGAGCCCAAGATAACATATTTTTTCACATTCCTTATTTACTTTATTTACATTATACTCTTAAATTCGATTCCCTTTTACCCCAAAAAATCAGTTTTTATACCCTTGCAGAGGGTAGTATAATTTTGGTCAAAAGTGTGCAACGCAGTGAAGGAGACATCTCCCCGACCCTATAAAAAATATATATTCTTGATCAGGGTTACCTCCTGAGTCGATATAAGCATGTCCGTCTGTCCGTCTGTCTGTTTCCAGACAAACTAGTCTCTCAGTTACATATATGCTATCGAGTTTAAACTTTGCCCACATCCTACTTTTCCTTGCAGGTAGTATATAACTGATTGATCGGAAATGCCAGAACTTTCGAGTTTAAGAGGGTTGAGACTTTTCACACATGTTATATTTGGCCAAAATATCTAGTGTACAAAATTTCATAAGGATCGCCCGACTATATCCTATAGCTATCATAGAACGATCGGAATTGACATAACTTTGTTGTTTTTTAAGATAGGAAGATGGTACTTGGACAAAATAATCTGATTTGACGTATTTCATAAGGTTTGGTCGACTATATCCTATAGCTGCCATATAACTGAACGATCGAAAATGGAACAACCTTAGCTGCAAGGGTATATTCGGCTTCACCCGAAGCTAGCTTTCCTTTTTTTTGTTATAAAATTTTGCGTTTTGTAAAATAACTTTACGTTCTGAAATTTTTGGAGAACTTTGGTTGTGTTCAGAACACCTAAATACATAGAAATCAGTTGGAAATATACAGACAACTTTTTTATGTAAAGACCTGTGTAATTCTTGTGATATTTTCTTTATTGATATTTGAGCCTATTGATTTTCTTTAATTAATTTAGTTAGATAAAGTTGAGTACAAGTATATAATAATTTCCGAATAATTTCCTTTTTTAAAAAGACGCGTCTATAGCTATGGATGGGGGGTGTTGATGTGTTTGTGAATAAGTTCACGCATTTTGGCAAGAGGTCACTTCCCCAAAAGACTTATACCATTTTTCATTCACCTACAGGTACAGGTTAAAGGTTTTAACTTACAGGTTGAGGAGAAGTTGTCGTTGGGTCTATATTTGTTAATGTATTGTGGGTTGAGTTATCGTTTAGGATCGAAAGTTGGGATCGTTATATTTTTAATTTAATAATTAATTCATAAGGTATTTGATTTCTCTTTTATTGGTAGAGGATGATCCCAGATGGAGGTCCAGCTTATGAACTCGACTATTATAATTATAAGTATGTTCGTAGTTTGTGGAGTTAATATGTAGTATACAGCTGTGTTCATTGAAATAGCAGTGCCTACAACCTGCACGTTCAAGAATGGAAAATACTATTATAAACACAAATTTGACACAAAATTTATCTATAACAGCTTAATGTANATTTTTCATTCACCTACAGGTACAGGTTAAAGGTTTTAACTTACAGGTTGAGGAGAAGTTGTCGTTGGGTCTATATTTGTTAATGTATTGTGGGTTGAGTTATCGTTTAGGATCGAAAGTTGGGATCGTTATATTTTTAATTTAATAATTAATTCATAAGGTATTTGATTTCTCTTTTATTGGTAGAGGATGATCCCAGATGGAGGTCCAGCTTATGAACTCGACTATTATAATTATAAGTATGTTCGTAGTTTGTGGAGTTAATATGTAGTATATATTGTGGATATTTTTTCGGCAACGAATTGAAATAAAATTGAATATAATTGTTTAAAATTATTTCACTATGTTCTATGGTTTTGTGAGTAAGTATTGGAACTCTTTACAATGCATTTACATCATTGCACCAATTTAACTACTGTCATAGATCCCAGTTCCGCTCCTATAAATATATTGAAAAACAGGGAATTTTGATTATTCAAAATGTCTCGGATGCCATATCCCGTCGGATTGGTCTCCATTATTACTGCAGTGGGTGTCGGGCTGGTAAAGATGAAATGCGATCATTTATTCGACAGACCAAGAGTGGGTTAAAGATTTGATCGTTGGTTTCCGAATAATCAACGATCAACTCAGTGCGCTGTAAACTCAATTCATTAGCCTTCAGCTGTTGATTGAATCACCTAAGCGGAAAAAATCTGCTACTATGGAAGTTACAGCCCCAGATCAAATGTCAGATTAAACCTCCTGCAATGAAGCAGTCGCTCATTTCCCTTGCTTCTCCAAGACCAAAATTCGGCACCCGAATTTGCCGTAACAGAGCAAAACTCATCCGCCTTGGCCTCCATGGCATCACTCCAAGTGATTCCAAGGAATGGCCTAGAGTTAATCCCCGTAGCATCCACTCAACATGGTTACCCACCGTCCGGACCCCCGGAACGGACTGATGTCGCGGTATTAGCGACCAAAACCTTTACAGGTGATCTCACCTGTTAGACAAATATTTGTCTCACGGCTACCCCCTGATACCTCTGATAGCCAAACCTAAGGCCGTTATTAGAGTGGATGACATTAGGAAATTGAAGTACTCCTACTCGAGGTGCATGACATCCTTCACGATACGAGTGCCAGTGCCGATGTTTGCGATACTACTTTTGCCTGGCTTCTGACCAGAGGACATATTCGTACAAAAGCATCAGCTGAGTACGTAAAAGAAAAAAAAATCGAAGCTTGTGGGAGTCAAGCTCCCAACATATGTCCAATCTGACTCTTCAAAAAACTAACATCTTACCTACCAGTATTGTAGGGGCCTACGAAGTAAGTTCCCTAGACTCTAGGTAAAGTTACTATAGTTTGATGATTTCGAATTCATCTGCCTTAAAGTCATATTGTCTGCTCAGTCGTTATTTATTACATGTTCTTACATTCCACCATCTTCCGAACCGCCTACATACTGGCATCACTTGAGTGCTATACAGTCTGTTTCTAATTTTTTGTCCGATAGTGACCTTCTAGTAATTCTTAATGATTTACCAGAACTCACTTGGTCTAATACTAAAAGTTCATCTTTTTTATCACTTTCCACCCATCTTGGTTTCACGGCGGGTATCTTTGACTTGTCCCTATGCCGGATCAACCATGTTAGAAATTCGTTAGGTCGGCTTTTAGACTTTTTAGGCGCATAAAACATTCAACCAACAAATCGTATATGCGTTCCATTTTTTCTGAAAATAATTTATTATTGGTCTTCAAAGGTTAAACCAGTCTTTTCGCCCGAAGACCCGATGGAGTACCAGTCTGTGTGCTAAAATACTGTTCGGTTCAACCTATCTTTGAATCTTCGATTTTCCCCCTAAAATGGATGGAATCATAAACAATGGTTGCATAAAAAAGTAAAAAATGGATGGTTGCATAAACAAGGGAAAAAATACAATGCTGCCAACTGCAGAGGCATCTCCAAATTGTCAGCGATTCCAAATATATTCGAAAAATTAATAATTCGTCATTTGCAACACCTTTGCTCTTCAATTAAAAGGGACTTTAAACTTATGATATTTACACGGACTTTAGTAAAGTATTTGGTTCAGTTAATCACTCACTCCTGTTGAGTAAGCTTAATCTTTTGGGATTTCCAACAGACCTCCTTAAATGGATCCTCAACTACATAGATAAAAATTAACATTAGCGCTTAGTCCGTTCTACATCTGGAGTCCCTCAGGGCCAAGATGGCTTTAGCTTGTTACTCATTAGTCTTTTTATTAATGATATAATGATCCTTAACGAACTCGCTGGTATTAATTAACGCAGATGATGTTAAGATTTGTCTCCAATATAAATCCCCGTCTGCCCAACACAGACTTCATTCCGTTCTCGATTATTTTCAAAAATGGTGTTTAGAAAATTACTTAATACTTAATAGATAAAAATGCAAAGTTATGTCTTTTTATCGTACTAGTCCTCACCAGGTTCCGAAATATGGGATTGCCTTAGATAAATTAAGTCAGATTAATGATTTTGTTGGCCTTTTAGATATAAAACTCAATTTCTTATTTTTTGACCATATTTCTTCAATGGTTAATAAAGATAAAGGTTTTCTCGGCTTCATCAAAAGATGGCCAAAAAAATTGAAGGACCTTTATAATACTAAAAGCTTATTTATATCCTTGGTCCATCCGATACTGGAGAACGGTTTATGTGTCTGGTTTCCTCAATATGGTGTTCATCAAGACCGCATAGAATCCGTGCAAAAAAAAAATGGAATTATTTGCTCCTAGAGGACTTAACTGGGATGCAAATCATCACCTTCCTTCGCATCATAGTAGACTCTTTCCAAGAAACTTACCATCCTTAACAAATCGTAGAACAATGCTGGGTGTCGTTTTCCCACACAACCCTTTTAATGGTGATGTAGATAGCTAGCTAAAACGCTTATAGTTTAATCGTTGACCACGCATTTTTTTCTTGATGAGCGGGAAAACAAAGATGTCATTGATTGCCAAGTCAGGCCAAGTATGGCGGATGACCCATCAATTCGACATTTTGGCCGGTTAAAAAGACGCTGGCTTGAGCTGATGTGTGAGAGCTCTCATTGTCATGGTGCAGAATGATCCGTATTCTCTTGTTCGTTTTTCGAATTTCTCCGAAGATTTCCATTCAGAATTGACCGTCGTTGCTCAAGCGGAACAGTCGCCGCATGACTTGTTTTACCAAGAAACAGGCCACCATTTGCTTCGAAGTGCTTCTTCCACGAACAACTTTCGATTGCTGTTTTGTTTAAGGCTCATAAACATAGATCCATGATTCGTCACCTGTGACGATCTTATAAGCGTCTTTTCAAACACCGCGATTGTATTTTTTCAAATTTTTTTTGCACCAATCCACACGAGCCTTTTTTTGAGCGATTGTCAAATTGTGCGGTATCCAACGAAACCAACATTTTTTAGGAACAAGTGTTCATGCAATGATGAATGTATGATGGTGGATGAAATATCCAAGGATGCCTCTATCTCACCAGTCGTCCATGATTGAATTCATTATACCAGTTTTTAACTGTGCCAATTCCATTTTCTGCCAAATTGATTTTTTCAAGTCACTGTAAACAAAATGACAAACATCCCAAGGAAAACGTCGGATGGCTCAAGGCAACACTTAGTTGGCCTAGGCCAAAAACATATAAAGAAACTCTCGTATTAAGCTTATACTGGTTATAATGGCATAGGATCATTGAATGCTTCTATTGAAAAGATCGATTTTTTGACATATGATAGTTTTGCAGAAATGCATCGTAATGTATTGTTTTTTATTTAAGTAACATTAAAATTTCATTATAATTGTTGATGTAACCTTTAATATTCCACTGTAAAATTTTTTTGATATAAATTGTTATTTTAAAGTGAAAAATGTATGCTACTTCGTACTATCGTTTTTAAATATTAGGATTTAATGAACTATATATTTTCATCCACTGAAACAATCACCGAATCAACGGACATTCAAATCATTTTTTTCGGTTCATGAGGCTTATCTAATCCTCTATTAATCTGTGGAGTGAGAGCACTCTACTGTATAACGCAACTCCACGTCGGTTCAATGGGGTCTACCCGTATTTGGGTAATAAACCACCACCTCTACGTAGCTCCCTAAGGTTCGTTGGCTCAGGCCTTCCGGTCAGGCGCCGTGCCAACAAGGACACTATCCATTTTGACTTCAGAATAGTCACGGAATCGAAAAGTGCATACATAGCTGCATAATCCTGACCAGTGACCATCAGATCAGAGGCTTTTGGACAAGGCGGAGTTGAAGAAGTGGTACCAGAAAAATGCTTTGGTCAGGTTCGTGCAACTAAAGCGGGCACTCCCAGTTGTAGCAACCATGTACCTAGGGCGGCCGAAAATCAGGCACCCCATATCATACACCTATTAACTCGATACTGATTTACGCGCTGCACCTGACACATCTCGGCATCCACAAATTAATGCATTCGTCGAAAACTGAATACGGCCCTCGCTAGTACATTTAACCTATCATCCCAATCGCTCGTGAAAAGCATTTGATTAAAGTCCGCCCCTTTTTGAGAGTGTAGTTTACCGCTCTACATCGAATCTCCAATTCAAGGGGACCTGCTCCATAAGCATTGCTTCAAAAGCAATCATTGAATTACAGCATACACTGTGATTTATATGTCTGCTTGTAATTCTCAAGACTGCCTCGCTCCACCCAGATAATACGCTTGTTGCGCAAGCAACAAAAAGACTACCATATATGGTGCGGACAGCTTTCCTCAGTCTTAGGCCCCATTTAACCGGTTCTTCTGATTGGCAAGGTGCTGTGGTGATATGGCAAGCATAACCGTTCACCAACGATCTGCATGAGCATAACACTTGCATACCTGCGCGAGCTCCCACTGGACCACAGATTGAGCCCTGCGGGCTATCAGAAGCCTCATCCTTCCTAAAAACCTTATTCACCCACAACACTCATGCGGAACGCCGTCCCGAAAAAGAACTCTTTTAAAGATCTACGTCCCAAGTAATTAAGACTCCCCCAAAATCCCGGAACAGAGTTCTTACTAAGCGTTTCTCCAAGCGTTGTCCACCCACTTCCCCTCCTTGATGCCAAACGGCCTTACCAAAATCTGGCTCACACTCTCCAGCAGCGGTTTCACCACTACTCTCTTCGGAACATTTTTATGAGCAGCAACGAGGTTGATGCCTCGAAAAGGCCGCGGATCGCTCCAAACCCTATCGGGTGACTTTAAGAGCATACTCACCATTGGGCATTTCCATACACTCGGAAAAACACCATCACTCACACACTCTCCATATAGTTTATATAAGTAGTATAAGATTGGACTTCCAGACACTTAAAAAATGTTTACCAGCAATCAAATCCAAACCTGGAGCTTTCCCAGAGAGAAGCTTGGTGAACGCCCGCTCAAAAAGCTTACCAAGCAAATCCCACCACACTCGGAACTGAGTGCTGTCAATCCTCCATAGAAAAGAATTCAGACAATAAACATTCGATACAATCCTAGCAGGTTGCAAGCAATTGGCCTTCAACTTGTAAGGCACACAACCCACTCCTTATCTGCCAATTATAGAGGCATCGCTAAATTGTCAGCAAATCCAAAGCTATTTGAAGAACTTATCATTCCAAATTTGCAACACTTATGTAGTTCAATAATGTCTCCGTGACAGCATGGCTTCATGAAGCGCCGCTCCACCACTACCAATTTATTGGAGCTAACATCTTTTTTCACGAATGGGTTCTGTAATGGCTTACAAACAGACGTCGTTACACTGACTTCAGTAAAGCATATGACTCTGAGATCCATTAGCTTCATATAAGTAAGCTCAGTCTTATGGGATTCCCAACTGACCTTCTTATCTGGATTTCGAGCTACCTATCTGGGAAAACCCAAAGTGTCTTCATTAAAGAGGTTAACACGCGTTTAGTCCACGCCACATCTGGGGTGCCCCAAGGAAGCCATCTTGGACCCTTACTTTTTTCACTGTTTATTAACGACTACCGGTTAAGGCAGGGGGATATCTGATTCATTTGCCTTATGTACGCTAATGACGTTAAGCTTTGTCTTCAGTATATATTCACTAATGCCCCATCTAGACTTCAATCAAGTATAATCTTATTTATGGAAATATAGACAGCCAGCATTTACTAACACGCTTAAATTTTAACATTCCTAGTAGAAGGACCAGAAACTTTCGTCCTCTACTCCTCAGCCATTGTAGTTCGACATATGCCCAACACGATCCGTTCAGGGTATTATGTTCGGACTACAATGGTCTCTACCACATCTTGTCACTTTGCTCTACTAACAATCTTAAATCGCTTATATTAAGCGCCTTATCTGTGCAACACTCTTCCTCGTAATATCTTTCTCCTAATCCTCGCTTATCTATCTCGGATCTATTCCCGCGATTCGAGATCTAGCCCTCAGCAGGCTACGAACTTTCTCCATGGGTTAGAACGAATTGAATGATTATCTCAGGTTAACGATCTGGGTGTCCTATAAGATTTGAATTTTAAATTTACCAACCATATATCCACCATGGTTAAAAAAAAAAAAAAAGTGTGCTTGGTTTTATGAAAAGACGGTTGTAAGCGTCAACACAACAACAAAAAAACAAACGAAAAATTTACGGGCGAAACAAATCCTTGCCAACACAAATAATTTAAAAATATCGTCTCTAATCGTCACAGTCGCAGAAGAATAAAAAACCAAGAAACAAGATTTTTTAAAGCTCGTGTAATTTGATTAAATAACAAGAAAGGAAAGCTAACTTCGTTCGGAGACGAAGTTGTTATACCCTTGAAGTTAAGGTTGGGCCATTTCCGATCGGCGGATATGGATATAGGATACAGTCGGCCGATCCTGATGAAATTTGGCAGAAATAAGATCGCCCAAAATGGAATCCGTAGAAAGTCCCATTATTCTAGCTTAAAAGACACCAAAATTTTGCCAGTTCAATATTTTGTCCAAAATAATCTGAACCAAGTCCCATCTTTCTAACTTAAAAAAAAAAACAAAGTAATGCCAATTCCGATCGTTCTATCACAGCTATAGGATATAGTCGGCCGATCCTTATGAAATTTTTTAATCCTTATGAAATAAGTTTTTTTGGCCAAATATAACATGTGTGGAAAGTGCCAACCCTTTAACTTAAAAAACACCAAAGTTATTGCATTTTTGATCAATCAGTTATATGGCAGACATAGGATATAGTCGACCGATCCCGGCCGTTTCGACTTATATACTGCCTCCAAACAAAAGAAGGATGTGCGCAAAGTTTCAACTCGATACAAACAGAAAGACACAGACAGACAGACATATCGACTCAGGAGGTGATTCTGATCAAAAATATATATACTTTATAGGGTCGGAGATGTCCCCTTCACTGCGTTGCACACTTTTGACCACAATTGTAATACCCTCTGCAAGGGTATAAAAACACAAAAGTTATGGCATTTCCGATCAACCAGTTATGTGGCAGCTATAGGATGTAGTCGACCGATCCCGTTCCGATCTATATACTGCCTGCAAACAAAAGAGGGATGTGTGCAAAGTTTCAACTCGATAGCTCTAAAACTGAGAGACTAGTTTGCGTAGAAACAGACAGACGTACAGACGAACATGCTCATATCGACTTAGGAGGTGATCCTGATCAAGAATTTATATACTTTATAGGGTCGGAGGTGCCTCCTTCACTGCGTTGCACAGTTTTGACCAAAATTTTAATACCCTCTGCAAGGGTATAAATATTATAATAATTTAAAAGCGTGCTATTAGAACTTGTTTTTTTGACATTGAAACATCCTTTTATTGCCGTGTATCTATTCATACATGAACGAAGAAGTTCCGCTGCATTATCGGACACATACATGCAGACGTCGGAGTTAAGCGATAAGTCACCGCTAAAAAACGAAGTATACCTACAAAACATATTAAACTTACTGCGTTATTACCGCGAACAAAAAAATTTAGCTCAGTTCTATCTTGTCTAATAAGGTTGAATACAGGCATAGCTACAACCGAGACAAGAAGCAAGAACATAAATAATAATCATGATATCCCGTGAATACAACATAATATGTTGTAAAGACTTTATATGGGGGCATTGCGAAATTTGCATGAATACAAAAGGATGGAAATGCATCTCCTCCAGTAAACAGCCACCTGAAGCAACCTCGCTGACTGATGCGGACACAGTCGCTGCCCAAGGAGCCGTTTCGCAAGACCCAAGCAACATTTCTCCAACAGCCGGACGCTCAACCGATGTAATGTGAAAGAACAGGACTAGCAACTGCCGATTTATTTACAAGCTGAACGGTCCAATGAACATATTTTGATACAAAATAATACTCTAATGCTACAAATGCTAGAGGAAAAGCGACAGGTCGATGAAAGCTACATCCAACAAAAGTACAATATTCTAGCTCTGCAAGGTGGAGCCGCACTAATCCCATCATCCTTCGGGCCTACAAATGCCCAGCTGTCAGCACGTCAAATACTATCACCCATTTGAAAATAGCACCACTGTCGAAAATATGCTACGACTCAAAAAATGATAAATTGAAAAGGCGAGAAAAATCTCTATCAATAAGGAACGACTTGATACTCTCATAGATTATGCTTTAGAGTTACGAAATATTTGTGCAACCATAAAGGCTGCCAGCTTAATGAACACCTAAACAACCCTTTGCTATTGAGAGAGTTCGTAGATAAGCTGCCCAGCCATTACAAACTGACTTGGGCTATGCACCCAAAAGACTCAAGCGCTGCATTGATCAAGTCTTTCAGCACTGGCTCTACACAATCGACGAAGTAACATCCACAACGACGCCATCAATTTACTCCAGGGTCAGCAACGTACACACCCACCTCCAGTATAGCATGGATGCCAAAGAGAGCTCGGAGAACAATCTATCAACGTACAACGCTTCGCAAAGGGAGCAATCGGTGATTGCAACGCCTGCAATAGTACACTCCATCCTGACACTGAATACGAGGGATTTCAAAAGCTTCCTTATGAAAAAAACAGGAAATGGCTAGGGAATACAAGCTTTGCTTAAAATACTTAAAGATCTATGGTCGTAGGTATTTTTCAGCTAAGCTGAAAACGAAAAAAGGAAGAACGAATCCGTTTGCTTTATTATAAAAGCCTCTAGCATAGACACCAACAGAACAAACACAGTAAAAAATTAAGGATTACCGAAGCAAACGCTAGACATCAAGTAGTTATCCAATAAATACTCCCACCTGCAATGATTATCGATTGCATCATATACTGCTGCGGAACCAATGTTGCTGATTGGAACAGAAAATTGGAAGTTAGCCGTTCCCCGAACAACAAAATAAGGATGGTGGAATGATCCCTTCGCATCCAAGTGCATACTAGGCAAGGACTCTTCGCTCTAAAAATGGTGAACGGACAGACGGACGGTACGAAATCGGCCTGCTTTGATATCATAATGATACCGTATTTCCTGAAAGTTACACAACGCCGACGATTACACAGGCCGACAATTCCCAACTTTTTTTTCCCTCCACGCATAATTTTACCTGCTCCATAACCTTCAGGCTCCCCTGAACCACAGTCCAGAACAAACATAGATTCTATCACCCGCAGTTTCCACGGTAGACCTAAGAGAAGAAATTGATCAAATTTTACCATATATTGAATTATGTAGGCCGTGTAATGAAGGTGACCATCTATATATAAACAGTCTAAACGACGAAGAGGAAGCATTAAATGGAGAGTCAACCACAACGCAGCCTACAAAGGACTTAGGAGACGCTGAGAAAGTCTTGGGTATGTTTCGGTATCCAACGAGTGATTGAATAAAATATGTTTTCAGATTCACAAAGCTAAAAAGGAACGAACTAAGTGAGACGGCAAGCCCCACTAAAAGGGAAGCTCTGCAGGTTCTGATGTCAATTTATAACCCCGTAGGATTTTTGTCCTGTTATACTATTGGACTTAAAATTTTTCTACAAGATACATAGCGATCTGGGGCTGGATGGGACGATGAATTACCGGATCCTTTACAGAGTTGCTGGACAAAATGGCTGAAAATACTATCACAAGCTAAGTCCGTACATATTCCAAGACATTACTCACCATTGTTGAATACCGCAGATAGCGGTATGCGAGCCGATGCGAGCAAATACGGATATCGGATAACAGTTGTGTACTACCTTCGCGTGATTAAAAGATCTTGCATCACGCTCTCTTGAAACCGCTCTCGATACAACGAATGGAACTGCTCGCCGCAGTCGCCGGCGTCCGCCTGGCTCATAAAACACAATTCACACGGATTTCGAACATTGGCGAATGCACCTTTTGGACAGACTCCAAGACCGTCCTGTCATGGTTTACAATTGATCCACGGAAGTTCCATGCTTTCGTGATGCATAGAATTGGTGAGATTATGGAAACAACGAGCGCTGGATTTTTACACATAAAAACGTCGCAGATATGGCTGCGAAAGTTATCGGCAAACCAAACATGGAGCAGTGGGACAGCGCACCGGCATTCCTGAAAAGGCCCAAAGACCAGGAATCAAATCAAATCAAATCATCAACCAAATCTACCACTGGAAAACAATAATAACGAGCTAAATACAGTCCAGTTCATCTTAAACCAAACATTGAACCGTTCTCAAACTAAAACGTCTTTATCGTGCCACAGCATGAGGGAACTATAAACATAATCAGGAATCAGTTCTTTATACGCGTGTCATTTACGCGTGGCATTCCGTTCGAAAAGAGTGTCAGAAATGTAAAAGCGATGCAGCAGCCCCAATAGCGCCGCAGTTTGCCCCATTGCCTGCAGCCAGGATCGCCAGCTTTCAAATACGTTTTACTTATACTGGAGTGGAATTCTTTGGTCCCATTGCCATCAACGTTGGACGACACAAGGAGAAAAAGGTGGGGCGTGATATTTACTTGCCTTACTATACGCGCTGTACATATAGAGATAGCGCGTAGCCTCGATACAAGCTCAAGTGTAATGTGCCTCTAGAACTATTTGGCCCCACGAGAAACACCAAGAGAATTATATTCGGATAATGAAACAAATTTTAGACAACTGAGAAAGTTGTTAAAGAAGAGCTGAAGAATGTAGACTTCCATAACCTAACCATCAAGTACGACGAGATTAAATGGAATTTCAATCCTCCAGGCGCTCCACACATGGAAGGAGCTAGGGAGCGCTTAATACGATCAATCAAAACTGTATTGAAAAGCATCTCTCCTAATTGCAGCTTTAACGATGAAAGCCTAAGATACGGCTTGATGAATGCTGAGTACGTGATCAACTCCCGTCCTCTAACATTCGTATCCTTAGACGCAAAAGAAAGTCCTCACTCCAAATCATTTGTTGTTAGGATCTGCAGTCAGGTACAAGCCAATCGTCACCAAGGACTCGGATTTAAGGCAACGCTGGCACCAGGCAAATGAGGTAGCAGATCTTATCTGGAAACGATGGGTCAACGAATATGTTTTCATAAGTACTGGTCACTTAAAGTGGTTCTTAAAGCCGCCACTATTACCCATCGGAGATGTTGTTATACTCGCGGATGATAGCCTTCCCAGGAATCTTCGGCCGAATGGACGTATAAACGCAAAGGATAATAGCTAAGGATGGACCGGTACGCTCGGCTACAGTGAAGACCCACTATGAAACTATGGTGCGGCGAGCAACCAAAATAGGTGTTCGACCGCGCGAAAAAAAAATGAAAATAAAATCTCCTATTTAAAAGAAGTTTAACTAACTATAAAATAAATTTAAAAAAATTATTTTGAGTTTTCTTTTAAATTCAAAATTAAAACATGGTTTCAATTGATTTCAATAAAACAAATCTTCCATACGAAAATTTTTGGGGAAAAATCATAGCACCAAAATAAATGTAGAAAATCGGAGACTTAAACTTTCGACGAGTATTCCAAAGATATGGTAACTGCTAGATGTAATTTTTATACCCTTGGGTATTATAGTATTAGGGTATTATAATTTTGGTAAAAAGTGTGCAACGCAGTGAAGGAGACATCTCCGATCCTTTAAAGTATATATATTCTTGATCAGGATCACCTCCTGAGTCGATATGAGCATGTCCGTCTGTACGTCTGTGTGTCTGTCTGTCTGTTTCCTCGAAAACTAGTCTCTCAGTTTTAGAGCTATCGAGTTGAAACTTTGCGCACATCCTTCTTTTGTTTGCAGGCAGTATGTAAGTCGAAACGGCCGAGATCGGTCGACTATATCCTATGTCTGCCATATAACTGATTGATCAAAAATGCAATAACTTTGGTGTTTTTTAAGTTAAAGGGTTGGCACTTCCCACACATGTTATATTTGGCCAAAAAAACTTATTTCATAAGGATTAAAAAATTTCATAAGGATTGGCCGACTATATCCTATAGCTGTCATAGAACGATCGGAATTGGCATAATTTTGGTGTTTTTTAAGTTAGAAAGTTGGGACTTGGTTCAGATTCTATTTTGGACAAAATAATCTGAGTTTGCTTTCATAAGGACCGGCAGACTATATCCTATAGCTGTCATATAACTGAACGATCGGAATTGGCATAACTTTGGTGTCCTTTAAGCTAGAATTATGGGACTTTCTACGGATTCCAATTTGGGCGATCTTATTTCTGCCAAATTTCATCAGGATCGGCCGACTACCTTAACTGCAAGGGTATATCAACTTCAGCTCCGCCCAAAGTTAGCTTTCCTTTCTTGTTTTATTTTAGTTTGTAAACATACATTTCTAAAAATTATATGTAGTAAAAATAATTATGGTCAACGCAATTACACGGCCTACATAACTCAATATATGGTAAAATTTAATCAATTTCTTCTCTTAGTGTACCGCGGAAATTGTGGGTGATGGAACTTAAGTTTGTTTTAGACTTTGGTTCAAGGGAGCCTAAAAGTTATAGAGCCACTATATGACAATTCCTTGAAAAATATATAAGTTGAACCGATCGTTCCGGTGGAAGCTATATGATATAGTTTTTCGATCTGAATACATGATCTGCCAGCAGGCAATTTTGTGTTTTATGCAACATCTTAACTCTGTAGCTTTTATAGTCTCCGGGTATAATGCATCAAAACAGACAGATCAACATGATAATAGATTATGTCACCTTTAAAGGTCAGAGATGATTCCTTCAAGGAAATTCAAACATCTGGTCAAAATCGAAATGCCCTGCAAGTACATATATGAATAGATGGGACTTTTAGAGAAGTTATACATAGTTTTATAGAGCTCGGAAAAAATTGAAATAAATATGAATACCTGTATAAAGGGAAATATCGAAGTAAAGAAAACCATCAACCATTAAACATTTCGATACTTCCTTTTCAGAAAATTTTACTTACCACTACATATGAATTACCTTCCAAAATCCTAAAAAAATTTAATGTTGAAAATGTCCTCATTATACATATAAAAAAACGAATAAAAGGATATTTTTAAAAGAAAAACGATGTTTATTGTTTTCTTGTGATAGCAATATATTGTAATCGTATATTACATAGTGTTATAACATATAGTGTTATAAAGATCTTTTAAAATGATCTTGAATTTATCAATTGTATTGGATACAATATAAAATCCTTATCTAAGCAGAAAAAAGTACAAGATGCAGATAGCCCTAAAACCTCTCTTGTTCTTTAATTAGAAAGGAAATCAAAAGATAGTATTATACAACCAGAAGATGGGTCCGAATGTACCTCGATATTCGGAAGACCATCAAATAATTCCGATATTGGAGTAATAAATCAATCAAGCTTAAAAAAAAGGTAAGTAGTTATCGTTTTATTATCCTTCTTACGCCCTTAATAGTTTTTAATAATAATTCATAAAAAGGTAACAGTTTACATTTTAATTATTATTAGGGGTTAAGTTTAACCCTAATATCTCCAGCCGCTGAAATTAATTCCGGTATAAATCATAACGTCGACAAGAGGCTAGACGGGGGTAACACACACAAATAAAATGTGAGCTAGTGTGCAACAGCTCTGCGAAAGCTTCCCAAAGCCTTTGCGCTAAAAATACCAGGAAGGCACATGCAAAACTGGGAGAAATAAACAAAAACCGAAAATGCTGATAAACCAACAGCTGCTCATCCATTGCAGAGTCTTTTAGATTATTCTAAGCAATTTCGTATTTGGCGACTTGGCCCAACATTCTCTCTCCGTTAAAGGCTGGGCTTTCAACATTGGGCTTGAGAGGCAGTTGACCTAGAATTGGCACATCTCGCTTTATCGTTCTCACAGCTGTTCATATAACGGCTACCCGGATCACTAGGTCACGTCCAAGAATCAGCTGGGGGAAGATTCACATCTTTCATCAGGTCTCCAATAGTCACTACTGTGCCAGGGGTACGCCTCTCCTTCCAAAGCGCCCAGAATACTTACAGCAAGAAGGAGACCCACTACCACTCATCCAGATGGTTAAAGTAAGGGGCACTAAGATCTGGGTCGATGAAGTTGAAGAAGGGACGCCGTTTAAAAAATGAGCTGGAGTTGCTAACTTATCTGGGTCAGCAGGATTTTCTGAAATCGATATAAGAGGACTGGAATTGACGATTTAGGCTATGTGGTATAGAAAAGTCCTCAATTCCTCAAAACCAAGAATAACAGGACAAGAAACCGATACAGGTGGTGCTCTGAAGGTTTGATTGTTGCCGTTTTGGCCATAATAGTGGCAGGCCAAAGCTGAGAATCCAATAGTTCAGTGGAAAGAGCACCTCTGGAAAGAAGATCGGCTGAGTTGAATGCAGTGTTAGCTCCTGTATGACAGGGACGCGCTTAAAAACATACACGATAAATAGAGCATTTTCGTTTTCGCGCGGTACCTTCTGCCTAAGATTAAAAGGTTTTAGGTCATACGTAGATCATGCTAATAAGATGTGGAAGAGACCCTTGTAGTTCGAACATACACCCTAAAGAGATCGTTTCATGTTCGACATATGTATGCCCAAAAATTAGAATTAAAATTGAACCGAGATGAGATTATATAGAAACACGACATTAATGAGATTATGTAAAAACACGACACCCGATACTCGCTCGATTAATAAAATTCTAGTATGGTAAGAGATAAGATAAAGATTTTCATCCCAATTAAGTCCCCTTAGTTTTTTGTACAGATTCTATGTGATCTCGGTGTACTCCGACACACGATCCATACTCAAGACTCGATCAGAATGATGCAAATTAAGTTTTTGTTATGTATTAAATTCTTTTGACCGCCTTTTCATAAAACCAAGCACACCAAACACGTTTGTTACCAAGTTTTTTAACCATGGTGAATATATGGTCGGTAAATTTAAGTTTCAAATTTTATAGGACACCCAGATCGTTAATTTGAGTTAACCGTTCTAAGGCGTACCCATGGAGAAAGTACGTAACCCGGTGAAGGCTAGATCTATAAAACTACATGAGTTTACATATCAATTCTTTAAGCTTTATAAACACTAATTTTGAAATTTATCTAAATCAGATTGAAGTCTAGATGGGTCACTAGTTAATCTATACTGAAGACAAAGCTGAAGACAAACGTCATCAGCGTACATAAGGCAAATAAATCAGTTAAGGCATGGGGCAAGTTGTTAATAAACAGGGTAAAAAGTAAGGATCAAAGATGGCTTCCTTGGGGCACCCCAAGGAATGGCGCGATAAGGTTATATCTATAAAAAATACATGTTGGGTCCTTCCAGATAAGTAGCATGAAATCCGGATAAGGAAATCAGAAGCGAAGCGAATGGTCAGATGTCAGCGAGTCAAATTCTTTACTAAAGTAAGTGTTGGGCTAAGCAGCCACCAGATAGGTTAATTAGAATATTGATAATTTGTTCATCTGCAGCAGCATTTAAGCTTCTCTTTTGACTCCCAGATTCGCATGCACTTTGTTGTCATTTTTTTGCGCTTTTGGGAGCTTTGGAAGAGTTTCTGCGCCAAAGCTGTTCTTCTTCTTGTTGGAATTTGGGAGTTGTTATTGACGGGCCGCTATTTTTTTTATTGTGCGGAATTAGCTCAATAAATTTAATAAAAACAATTGAATCTCTTCTTTAATTCGGTCGCTATCAAAACGCTGATCACTCAATATTGGTGACCCCGACGTGATCGCGCCCGAAGTTCAATCAGTTTAATTGCCCGAGAAACTGAAAAAACTGCGGTACGAAAAACTCAAAAACAAATAACAAACATCTCTTAGTTTTCGATTTGATTCAATTTTGATTCTTAGTTGGAGATTTGCGGGATGGAGTCTGGATGTGGAACTATTGAGAAAGGATGCTGCGGAGAAGAGCAGAGGTGACCAGCCAGGAGATGGAGGCGCTGCATCATAAGGTGAAGGATGCAGCGCGGAATGAGGATGGCACCGTTATAGCGCTGGAGTCAGTGGAGAAGCGTTTGCGTGAGCGGTTCACCGCGCTTCAAGAAAAGTTGGAGGAGCTCAACTTCAGCGAGATCGGGAGTGAGTGCAGGTGGACATTCAGGTGGAGGTTGCCAAGCACTCCATGAGAATTGCTGCCCACTCCACACTTCTCGACGATGCCGGTGTCTCAACCATGCCATACAAGCCAGCCCCCTCCTTACCACCGTTGCCGATGCCAACATTTAGCGGCGGCTATGTTGACTGGCCGGATTTCTTCGCCCTTTTCAAGGCCACGATTGACAGCCATCCTCATCTAACAAATATGGGAAAGCTCCGGTGGCTCATTTCATGCCTGCGCGAGTCAGCCCTGGAGACAATGAGAGCGCTGGAAATTACTGACGCGAACTACGATGTGGCTCCTGACCTATTACGCAATCGGTTTAGTAATCGGCGATTAATTTTCCAGTCTCACATCAACGAGATCCTGCAGCTTCGTGTGGTCGAGCCAGGTTCTATTGCTACGTTGCGGAAGCTGTCGGATCGGTTCAATGGGCATATGCGGGCTCTCATGAGTTCCGGATCAGCTGCCGAGATCCAAGGATGCTTGCTCACCCAGATTGTCCTTCAGAAGTTGGATCCGGCCACAAAAGCCAAGTGGGAAGACACTCTCGCCGGAAACAACGACAGCCTTCCGTCTTGGGAGTCCATGGCACGATTCTTGGAGCAAAGGTGCCGGACTCTTGAATGCGTCGACTTTTCTTTGGCTGCGTATCCACCAGCTAACCAAACGGGCCGAGGGAGATCTTCAAATAACCGATCGTCGTGCATGATTATCAACGCCGGTCCAGCTCTATGCGCCCTGTGTGGTGTTTTGGCGCACGCGCTTCCTACATGTCCAAGCTTCATTGCCTTGCCACTTAGTCATCGGTACGACGAAGTGCGACGGCTGACCCGCTGCTTTGTATGTTTGGAGGGTGGTCATTTTGCACGCGGATGTTCAGCTGCCCGTTGCCCAAAGTGCAATCGCCGACATCATGCTTTGCTGCACCATTGCGGGCAGCTATCCAGCTCTAACAATTCCCCACCACTACGAAACTTGGGTTCCGCCGCTGGTGTTGCTGTTGCTACCCCACCTTCCCAGTCAATCAACACGGTCTTGACGCAGGATTGCCCTACTGAAGTGCGTCTGCCAACCGCCAATATCCTCATCCGTGGTCGATCCGGTGCCTTCCTGCCGTGCAGAGTGTTATTGGACTCTGGTTCACAAGTTCACCTTATCTCATCGCGGCTGGCAAGTCAATTTCAGCTTCGTCGCACCAAAAGCTGTGTAGCGGTCGCCGGTCTCGGCGGCACTGAGTTTGCTACGGATGGATCCTCCGTTAATGTGTGTGTCAAGTCTCGACTAACTACATATTGTGCGAACCTAGAGGCGGTTATAGTGTTTCATATTGCGGACTGTCAGCCCAGCCTTAAAATTGATATTTCGAAATGGAAGATTCCTCACGGCATAGCGCTGGCTGATCCCAACTTTCACAGACCGCAGGGTGTGGACCTGCTAATTGGAGCCAGCCTGTTCTTCAACCTATTTTCAGTTGGCCAAATCCAATAAGGTCACTGCTTCCCAGTAGCCCAAAATACACAATTTGGATGGACTACCGCGGGAGGCTGGATTGCCCTATGCAGAAGGAGAAGAGGAGAAGAATCAACGTTCCGGACCCCCTGCACTCGTTACGAGAACTCGATTCCCGCATTGGTCTATTGGGGGGAGCAATGCATGGTCAAGGGTTTGGAAGAAGTTGGTGTGCCTTTTTCGCCCTGTGAGTTCTTAATCTTTAAGGGAATATCCCTTAAAAGATGTGTCTGCTGCCCTTCCAAATTGTTATTGAAGGCCCACCCTTCAATTGGGGGGAGGATGTTGGGCTAAACAGCCACCAGATAGGCTAATTAGAATATTGATAATTTGTTCATCTGCAGCGGCATTTAATCTTCTTATTTGACTCCCAGATTCGCATGCACTTTGTTGTCATTTTTGTAGCGCATGCGCTTTTGGGAGCTTTGGAAGAGCTTCTGCGCCAAAGCTGTTCTTCTTCTTGTTGTATTTTGGGAGTTGTTATTGACGGGCCGCTATTTGTTTTATTGTGCGGAATTAGCTCAATAAATTGAAGATAAACAATTGAATCTCGTCTTTAATTCGGTCGCTATCGAAAAACTGATCGCTCAACAGGCATCGTCTGCATAAATAGAGTGTTTAATTTTTATATGTCTAAGAATGATGTTATTTAAGGACTGGAAGGCAATCATGAACAACACTACTGAGAGGGGCGAACCTTGTGAAATGGCATTATAAAATTTAGATAGGGTGTTTTTAACACTTACTCGGATTGAACGGTTGGTCATGAAAGCCTTCGCTAAATTGAAGGTCTTTTGACCGGGAAAGTGGATTCAAAACTGTGTGAATCCATACGCGATCAAATGCCCTTTTAAAATCAGTTGCCAGTATGGTAATGGAGGAGATGCAGAAGGTAATCAAGATGCTATGCTATTATCTAAAAGCTGTTTGGTGGGGTCTGATAATTTTATGTTTTGCAATAAGCCACATTAACATTTTTACAAAAACGTTCTCTATATGATACGTGCGGATGCACGCCATTTGGAGCGCTGCTGAAAGATGCTTAAATACTTCTTCCATCGGGCCCTGAAAGACTGCTGCAGGAAAGACACACATAGCCAGCTGCCCATACGCTTGAAATTCAGCTTTGTGAAATCAAGCTCGATAAAGCTGACTGACGGACCACCAGTTAAGAATCTGTGCTTTGCGCCAGTATATTATGCTTTACCGTTTTAGACAGCCGCTTCTTAGAGTCCTCTGAAAAGCGGAGATCAAGGAGGAATAAAATGCCACTCGATGAACTCAATCGCGCAACACTACAGCTGCGCCCGTTGATGCTTATCGCATCGAGAAGCATTGGAGCTTAAAACGAGCTAAAGGTCGTTTTGTTTCTAGAGCTTTTAAAGCTCTAGAAGGACTGCTGTAGTAGCCAAACAAATGAAAACACCCACGTAATTTTACAGGAGCCTGTTTGCTAAATTTTGGCTTGTAATAAAATGAGTCGCAAAAATACACGCCAGTGACTCCAAAAACATGGCAACCGATGACTCTTTGCTCCAATGATCAGCCATAATGTTCTCCAGCAACCGATGTATTGGTGCGGAATCATTGGATACATTTGTGCAATGCCCTCGTCACCGTTGTCCTCCCCCCAACCGGGATCGAATATTAGATAATAAAAATGCGAGGCCCAGTGTGAAGATT
This sequence comes from Drosophila pandora, assembly GCA_021223865.1. Lineage (NCBI taxonomy): Eukaryota > Metazoa > Arthropoda > Insecta > Diptera > Drosophilidae > Drosophila > Drosophila pandora. The sequence continues at coordinate 52,179 of JAJJHT010010136.1, read as the reverse complement.
CCTCTTGTGGAAATCGACAATTATATCCAGTGTAATTGTATAATGACTATCAAAATCCAACATCGAACTTTTTTCGACCGTCTACACGCAACGGGCCAAACTTGTCCAAAAACGGAGAGGATGTGGCAAGTGTGCTGGTTAACGAAATCTCCCTTCCATTCTGAAGTGCCTTTTTACCATCCCAAAAATGCACACGCCGCACTAGTTGCAATAATAGTTGGGTTCCAGACTTTATGTCGCTATCAGTGACACCCAACTGGCAAACTCGGCGTGAAAATTTGTGCACATAAGCGTATACCCGCTGCGCTACTGGAAATTAATTAATGTACTAGAAAACAGTTGTCACGTCAACGAACGGAGATTGGATGAGCAGAACCCTTGCCCGCAGCTCCAGAGTGGGTATTTCAGATGAAACCGCTGCTGGCCACTGATATAAAGCGCCATGAAGAAATGCAGCACCATGGGACCCCATGTTTTTATCATTCAAATCCTTAGGAAGAGCACCACGCGACAGAATGTCTGCCGGGTTCAAAGACACAGGAAAATGTCATTCCATTGTTCTAGTCAACTCCTGGATTGTCAAAACCCGTTTAGCGACGAAAACATTAAAGTGAGTGGGTTCTTTTAGTATCCAGTACAGTATAATCGCTCCAGCACAAATACTTCCCAGCGTAACCCATCAACTGAGCTACTTCCGAGAGAAGCCGAGCCAGCGACTCTGCTCTAGATAACTCCAGTTAGAGCAACTCCAAGATGCAGAGCGACAACATAATTCTCCTCGGAGATTTCCAAGAAACGAGCTGCTTCTAAAGCTGAGACCCGAAGACAAGATCGCAACTGCAGCTTTACCACCTTACCACCTTACTGAATGCTGGAAATTCTGCTGGCAAGGGTCGAATGAGCAGCAATTCGAGCAGAGCGTAGCGACGTCTCGCGCTTGATTTCGGCATGCATCGTCGCTACAAACTCAGGCACGGTCTATCGCAAGTCGCTGCTGATCTCTGAAATATTCAACTCTTCAAGCTCCCCGTGGATGGCCTTAAAGTACTCGTAAATGGCGACTAACATCCCACGACGCACTTTGAGCATGCCAGCATCCACCTCGGACACTTACAGGAGGGTTCATTGGATCCTCTTTAATTCCTGAAGGAAACCCTTTGGCTTACATTAAAAAATACCCCTACGAGCTGAAGTGAGCTCCTATAACTGCGGCGCTGGAGCTCATCGCCACTATAATTGAACAAAATATAAACGAAAATATAAACGAAAATAAAGTATTCGTACATACGTATGTAAGAATGTTAAAAGTTGCGGACTGCAAAACAATTGACAGTCTTACTGTATTTTTATTTATTTATTTATTTATAATAATAAAATACTAGAAAGAAAAGCTAACTTCGGGCAGAGCCGTAGTTTATATACCCTTGCAGTTGTGCCATTTTCGATCGTTCAGTTAATTGGCGGCTATTGGATATAGTTGGCCAATCCTTAAGAAATTTGGCAAATCAGATTATTTTGGAATCTGTTCCCAAAATGGAATCTGTACCAATTCCCATCTTTCTAACTTAAAAAACACCAAAGTTATGCCAATTTCGATCGTTCTATGACAGCTATCGGCCGACCCTTATGAAATTTTGTAATCCTTATGAAAAAAGATATTTTGGCCAAATATAACATGTGTGGAGTCCAAACCCTTTAACTTAAAAAACACCAAAGTTATTGCATTTCCGATCAATCAGTAATATGGCAGCTATAGGATATAGTCGACCAATCCCGGCTTTTCGACTTATATACTGCCTGCAAACAAAAGAAGGATGTGTGCAAAGTTTCAACTCGATAGCTCTAAAAATGAGAGACTAGTTTTCGAGGAAACAGACAGACAGACAGACGTACAGACGGACATGCTCATATCGACTCAGGAGGTGATCCTGATCAAGAATATATATACTTTATAGGGTCGGAGATGTCTCCTTCACTGCGGTGTACACTTTTGATCAAAATTATAATACCCTCTGCAAGGGTATAAAGACGAATTATAAAAATAAAACAAGATAGGAAAGCTTCTTCTGACGAATCAAAGTTTATATACCCTTGCAGTTACGTAGCAGCTTATATTATTATACCATTATACCATAGTTATACAGTTATAGCTGCCATATAACTGATTGATCGGAAATGCCATAACTTCGTTGTTTTTCAAGTTAGAAGGATGGGTGTTTCAATGAATTCCTCTTTGGGCAAAATAATTCAATATGCCAAATTTCATAAGGATCGGCCGACTATATACAATCCGCTATATCTCTAATAATATACGATGCGTGTCGGCACCTAGCGGACTGCGACTCAACTGCAAGGGTATATAAACTGCGGCTCCGCCCAAAGATAGCTTTCCTTTCTTGTTATATATATCAGATCGAAGTTATATTTGACCAAAATATCTTATGTACAAAATTTCATAAGGATCGGCCGACTATATCCTATAGCTGTCATACAACGATAGAAATTAGAATGACTTTGGTGTTTTTTAAGTTAGAAAGATGGGATTTGGTACAGGTTCTATTTTGGACAAATGAATCTGATTTGCCAAATTTCATAAGGATCGGCCGACTATATACGATCCGCTATATATCTAATAATATAAGATGCGTGGCGCCACCTAGCGGGCTGGGACTGAACTGCAAGGGTATATCAACTTCGGCTCCGCCCAAATTTCCACGCATCTTATATTATTAGATATATAGAAGATCGTATATAGTCGGCCGATCCTTATGAAATTTGGCAAATCCGATTCTTTTGTCCAAAATAGAATCTGTACCAAGTCCCATCTCTCTAACTTAAAAAACACCAAAGTTATGCCAATTCCGATCGTTGTATGACAGCTATAGGATATAGTCGGCCGATCCTTATGAAATTTTATACATAAGATATGTTGGTCAAATATAACATGTGTGGAAAGTCCCAACCCTCTATCTTAAAAAACAACGAAGTTATGGCATTTCCGATCAATCAGTTATATGGCAGCTATAGGATATAGTCGACCGATCCCGGCCGTTCCGACTTATGTACTACCTGCAAGGAAAAGAAGGATGTGTGCAAAGTTTCAACTCGATAGCTCCAAAACTGAGAGACTAGTTTGCGTAGAAACCGACAGACAGACGGACAGACGGACAGACGGACATGCTCATATCGACTCGAAGGTGATCCTGATCAAGAATATATATACTTTATAGGGTCGGAGATGTCTCCTTCACTGCGTTGCACACTTTTCACCAAAATTATAATACCCTCTGCAAGGGTATAATAATGAAAATTGGTGAAAATTGGTATAACGCTTTTCCCAAAAAAAGTCAACTCAACCTAGCGAGCGCTTCGGAGGAACAATGTGTATAAAAATAAGAGTATTTGCTTTCTTCTGACAAAAATTCTGTCATTTATGCCACATATTAATATTGTCTCATTAATACTGAATAAAACGAGACAAATTTCATCAAAAAACAAGAAAGGAAAGCTAACTTCGGGCGGAGCCGAAGTTGATACACCCTTGCAGTTCAGTCGCAGTCCGCTAGGTGGCGCCACGCATCTTATATTATTAGATATATAGCGGATCGTATATAGTCGGCCGATCCTTATGAAAATTGGCAGATCAGATTGTTGTTCCCAAAATAGAATCTGTACCAAATCCCATCTTTCTAACTTAAAAAACACCAAAGTTATGTCAATTTCGATCGTTCTATGACAGCTATAGGATATAGTCTGCCGATCCTTATGAAATTTTGTACACAAGATATTTTGGTCAAATATAACACGTGTGGAAAGTCTCAACTCTCTAACTTAAAAAACACCAAAGTTATGGCATTTCCTATCAATCAGTTATATGGCAGCTATAGGATATAGTCGACCGATCCCGGCCGTTCCGACTTATGTACTACCTGCAAGGAAAAGAAGGATGTGTGCAAGGTTTCAACTCGATAGCTCTAAAACTGAGAGACTAGTTTGCGTAGAAACCGACAGACAGACGGACAGACAGACAGACGGACAGACGGACATGCTTATATCGACTCAGGAGGTGATCCTGATCAAGAATATATATACTTTATAGGGTCGGAGATGTCTCCTTCACTGCGTTGCACACTTTTGACCAAAATTATAATACCCTCTGCAAGGGTATAATAATGCAAATTGGTGAAGTTATAACGCTTTTCCTAAAAACAAAATCGAAGATATATTTTTTTTTCAAAAGCTACAACATTTAACTATTGAAAAACAGCGAAAATTTTGAAATCGGTTGAAAAAAACGCGTTTAGGAATTTTTAAGCGCAAAAAAGTCCCGAAAACCGGTTTTTTTTAAATAATTAAAAATTGGAGGGTTCCAAAAATATAAAAAAAATATTTTTGAGTTCTCTTCGACCAGATTAACAACCTACACTATCTCGTTTCACAAGTGTTTTTTCACTGTCGCACCGTGTAATATAATAATGGCTTATAGATAAAATGAAGAAAAGCAGAGGTCATCATATTTATGGTGCATACGCCATGATATGAGAGGTTAGACCAAATGCTGCGCGAAAAGGCCCGTTGAAGCCGTGCGGCCGAGAAGAGTCGACATGCGACCAACAATTGCGATAATAACAATAATTATAAGATCAGCTTAACTTTATATGTTTCTCAAATCTATGCAGTAGCTGCTGCCTGTCCCTAAAATGGTCAAATGTTGATTTTTATTGTAAATGTATTTATCATAATGGAAGACTGCTCTTTATTGTCTGCTCTTTAAAATCGTACAAAGAGCCGATTTCAAAAGCTTTGTGTGTGATTAACGAAGAAATTTGTGCTGGATTCTTAATTCAGTAGCATTCAGCTTTTGAATGAGTCTTCTAAGCGTGAAAACGGAACGTCCCTCTTACGCGGCTTACAAATTACAAACAAATTTAAACATCTGTTGACGTACATACATACGCTGTTTGCAGAGTGCTACAATCGCTACAATCGCAAGCATTACCCCGTTGTATACCCCCACAGTTGCACAGTAAGCTGACAATAAATAAAAAATTTTTGTTGCGAAAATGAATCTGTTTTTCGAGGGTGTCTCTCCTGGAAAGAAAGAATTCCTGAGCCAAGTTGTTCAGTTGTTCTTTTGAGGACCTTTATTGCCTTCCTCCTTGAACGCAGTGGAGACATTGCCGGAGGCGATGATAAATTTGTGGTTTAGCGAATTGGAAGGCATCATCGCGGATTTCAAAAGCACTCACAAGGAGCTGTCCAACCTGGATGTTGCAGAACTCGTTGAGCAACAAAATGAAGCGCCGCATAATCTCCTGGTCCAGGAAAAATCGTTTCTGTTTAGGAACCGCTCCGAAGTTCTACTGCCCTGCCGCGCGCTGCTCAATTCTGGCTCGCAGGTGCACCTAGTCACTTCAAGGCTGGTGGACCAGCTGCAGCTGCGGAAGATAAGGCCTCGGGTGACTGTATCCGGTGTAGGAGGTGCAGGATTCTCTACAGATGGGTTTTCTGTGCAAGTCAGCTTGCAATCCCAATGCTGACTACTCGGCGCAATTAAGTGCGATCGTAGCCTCCAACATCACTGGCCTTCAGCCCAATTTTGCATAGGACGTCTCTCTTGGAAAATTCTCGCCAATGTAAAGCAAGCGGATCCTTGTTTTCACCAGCCTCAACCAGTTGATTTGCTAATTTGGGCTGGATTATTTTGCGAGCTGCTTTGTGTGAGGCAAATTCATCTGTCTCCTGGTTTGCCCTGCATCCAAAAAACTCGGCTCGATCGGATTGTTTGTGAAGGCTGAGGCCCTGACGATGGTAAGGTCCTCATGGCAGCTGAGCAGTCAGTGTTGCTTGTCCAGCCTCAGACGGAGCCGGGGAAGGTGGAGTCTCATCGCAACCAAAGAAGAAGCTCCTCCTCAAAGTGCTCAGCGAGAAGGAGAAGTATTACAGACACTGTCGTCACTTCGAGCAGCGTCTGGCCGGGATTTGCACAGTAGTGGCTAGTGTGAGAGGTCATATGTTACCCAGTTGGACTTTGGTAGCGAAATGGCTACCGAGATGCCATCGCCCAGCTGCAGAGACAGCGAGGAGGAAGACGACGATGACGGAGTGTGTCCGGTGTACTGCTAAGGATGACGTCCGGAGCTACAAGGCAGGCAGTCAATAAATGTGCCTGCTGCACCTTCATGTTTCAAGTTTGGCCGGCAATAATTTTTTGAATATGTTTATCTTTTCTTTATCTATGTCTCTATTCGCTCTTTTTCGATGTATGTCTTTTATTAAAACCTATATTTTGGATATTAAATAAAGCTCCCGAAAACGCTCGAAAACTGAAAAAATATTTTTAAAATAATCTTTTGAAGTATATTCTCTCTTGTCTGTCGCTCTATGTACTCTGTGTCATCCCATTTATTTAAACTTTCTTAAAAGTCACCCAACAGCGTAATCAACAGTACGGACCCCCGGTACCGTTAGAATTGCAGTATTAGCAACTGCGGCACCAAATTCCTTACAGGCGATCTTTTCATTATTTCTCTTTGAGTTTATGTGATATGATCATCTGCCGATCTTGTTTACGGCTTGTTCCGCTAGTTGGAGAATTTTAATTTTTTTGAATTTTAATTAAAAACAAGAAAGGAAAGCTAACTTCGGGCGGAGCCGTAGTTTATATACCCTTGCAGTTGAGTCGCAGTCCGCTAGGTGGCGCCACGCATCTTATATTATTAGATATATAGCGGTTCGTATATAGTCGGCCGTTCCTTATGAAATTTGGCAAATCAGATTATTTGGTCCAAAATAGAATCTGTACCAAGTCCCATCTTTCTAACTTAAAAAACAACAAAGTTATGCCAATTCCGATCGTTGTATGACAGCTATAGGATATCGTCGGCCGATCCTTATGAAATTTTGTACATAAGATATTTTGATCAAATATAACATGTGTGGAAAGTCCCAACCTAAGTTAGAAAGATGGGATTCGGTACAGATTCCATTTTGGGCAAAATAATCTTATTTGACAAATTTAATAGGGATCGGCCAACTATATCCAATAGCCGCCATATAACTGAACGATCAGAAATGGCACAACTGCAAGGGTATATCAACTTCGGCTCCGACCGAAGTTAGCTTTACTTTCTTTTTTTTATTGTTACACGTGCCGGATAAGAATATTTTTAATATGTAATTATTTATTTAATGATTATGCAGATGTATATCAGTTAGAAGCTAGGGCATGCGAGTCGCCACCTAGCCCTCGTGTCACCTGAAAAGCCCCTCTTCTGGGGGAAAAAAGAAGCTGCAAATTCCTTGGGATATTTTTTTTTGGAGGGCGAACAATTCACAAACAGCTGATGGTGATTTGAATTGGCAGCTTGTGCAAAGCGCCATCAGCTATTTGTGAATTGTTTGGAATTATTTTCTTCGTAGTGCGGTCGCGGCCAGGAGCCAGTTTTGAACCAACTTCTTATTTAAATAAAATAAATTAAATGCATTATTTCATAACATTCAACAAAACAAATTAACTGGAAAGAAAAACCATTTTTTTCAAAATTTATTTTCAGTGTATTTTTTTCTTACGATTTAGAAATTTGATTTTAAAAAAATGAATAATATATTTAAAAAACATTCTTATCGAAGTATAGCATGTGAAGTTAGGTGAATTGGTTGTAAAGTTACGTGTTTTTTAAGTTTAAGAATCTTTTTAATTTTTTATTGAAACCTTGAGTAACTTAAAAAAGTCTTAGAACAAACGTTGCTTATATTCTAGAAACAAACACACATTAACATTTTTTCAAAAATTTTAAAATAAACAAGAAAGGAAAGCTAACTTCGGGCGGAGCCGAAGTTGATATACCCTTGCAGTTCAGTCGCAGTCCGCTAGGTGGCGCCACGCATCTTTTATTATTAGATATGTAGCGGATCGTATATAGTCGGCCAAAAACCCCATATGCCGATAGTGGAAAGTCCCAACCCTCTAACTTAAAAAACACCAAAGTTATGGCATTTCCGATCAATCAGTTATATGGCAGCTATAGGATATAGTCGACCGATCCCGGCCGTTCCGACTTATATACTGCCTGCAAAGGAAAGAAGGGTGTGTGCAAAGTTTCATTTCGATAGCTTTAAAACTGAGAGACTAGTTTGCGTAGAAACAGACAGACAGACAGACGGACAGACGGACAGACGGACATGCTTATATCGACTCAAGAGGTGATCCTGATCAAGAATATATATACTTTATAGGGTCGGAGATGTCTCCTTCACTGCGTTGCACACTTTTGACCAAAATTATAATACCCTCTGCAAGGGTATAAAAATAAGGAAAACGCGGACTAGACTTTTTTTCGAAGAAAAATTTGAGAAACATCTTCATTTGGGAAATTCTTAAAAAATGCGTATTTTCGAGCAGAATCTGTGTATATAATTTTATTATTTTTTCTGGTGACACCAATGTCCCCCTATCTCCAATTTAGAGATAAAGTGTTCTACAGTTATGGAAATTTCTCAAAAGAAAAATACTTTTGGCAAATGTTTGTGTTGGGCTAAGCAGCCACCAGATAGGCTAATTAGAATATTGATAATTTGTTTATCTGCAGCGGCATTTAATCTTCTCTTTTGTCTCCCAGATTCGCATGCACTTTGTTGTCATTTTGTAGCGCATGCGCTTTTGGGAGCTTTGGAAGAGCTTCTGCGCCAAAGCGGTTCTTCTTCTTGTTTTTTTTTGGGAGTTGTTATTGACGGGCCGCTATTTGTTTTATTGTGCGGAATTAGCTTAATAAATTGAATATAAACTATCAAATCTCGTCTTTAATTTGGTCGCTATCAAAACTCTGATCGCTCAACATTGGTGACCCCGACGTGATCGCGCCCGAAGTTCAATCAGTTTAATTTCCCGAGAAACTGAAAAAACTGCGGTACGAAAAACACAAAAATAAAAAAAAAAAAAAAAAACATCTCTTGGTTGTCGATTTGCATCACTCGCACTGGAGATTTGCGGGATGGAGTCTGGATGTGGAACTACTGGATCTGCTGCCGCAAGCCGGGAAAGGATGCTGCGGAGAAGAGCAGAGGTGACGTGCCAGGAGATGGAGGCGCTGCATCATAAGGTGAAGGCTGCAGCGCGGAATGAGGATGGCACCATTATGGCGCTGGAGTCAGTGGAGAAGCGTTTGCGTGAGCGGTTCACCGCGCTTCAAGAAGAGTTGGAGGAGCTTAACTTCAGCGAGATCGGGAGTGAGCTTTATTGGAAATTCTCGCAGCTGGCGACTGATGTGCAGGTGGACATTCAGGTGGAGGTTGCCAAGCACTCCATGAGAATCGCTGCCCACTCCACACTTCTCGACGGTGCCGGTGTCTCACCCATGCCATACAAGCCAGCCCCATCCTTACCACCGTTGCCGATGCCAACATTTAGCGGCGGCTATGTTGACTGGCCGGATTTCTTTGCCCTTTTTAAGACGACGATTGACAGCCATCCTCACCTAACAAAAATGGAAAAGCTCCGGTGGCTCATTTCATGCCTGCGCGAGTCAGCCTTGGAGACAGTGAGAGCGCTGGAAATTACTGACGCGAACTACGATGTGGCTCTTGACCTTTTGCGCAATCGGTTTAGTAATCGGCGATTAATTTTCCAGTCTCACATCAACGAGATCCTGCAGCTTCGTGTGGTCGAGCCCGGATCTGTTGCTACGTTGCGGGAGCTGTCGGATCGGTTCAATGGGCATATGCGTGCTCTCATGAGTTCCGGATCAGCTGCCGAGATCCAAGGATGCTTGCTCATCCAGATTGTCCTACAGAAGTTGGATCCTGTCACAAAAGCCAAGTGGGAAGACACTCTGGCCGGAAACAACGACAGCCTTCCGTCTTGGGAGTCCATGGCACGATTCTTGGAGCAAAGGTGCCGGACTCTTGAATGCGTCGACTTTTCTTTGGCTGCGTATCCACCAGCTAACCAAGTGGGCCGAGGGAGATCTACGAATAACCGATCGTCGTGCATGATTATCAACGCTCGTCCAGCTCTATGCGCCCTGTGTGGTGTTTTGGCGCACGCGCTTCCTACATGTCCCAGCTTCCTTGCCTTGCCACTTAGTCAACGGTACGACGAAGTGCGACGGCTGACCCGCTGCTTTGTATGTTTGGAGGATGGTCATTTTGCACGCGGATGTTCAGCTGCCCGATGTCCAAAGTGCAATCGCCGACATCATGCTTTGTTGCACCATTGCGGGCAGCTGCCCAGCTCTAACAATTCCCCACCACTACGAGGTTTGGTTTCCGCCGCTGGTGTTGCCGTTGCTGCCCCACCTTCCCAGTCAATCAACACGATCTTGACGCAGGATCGCCCTACTGAAGTGCTTCTGCCAACCGCCAATATCCTCATCCGTGGTCGATCAGGTGCCTTTCTGCCTTGCAGAGTGTTATTGGACTCTGGTTCACAAGTTCACCTTATTTCTTCGCGGCTGGCAAGTCAACTTCAGCTTCCTCACACCAAACGCTGTGTAGCGGTCGCAGGTCTCGGCGGCACTGAGTTTGCTACGGATGGATCCTCCGTTAATGTGTGTGTGAAGTCTCGACTAACCACATATTGTGCGAACCTAGAGGCGGTTATAGTGTCTCATATTGCGGACTGTCAGCCCAGCCTTAAAATTGATATTTCGAAATGGAAGATTCCTCACGGCGTAGCGCTGGCTGATCCCAACTTCCACAGACCGCAAGGTGTGGACCTGCTAATTGGAGCCAGCCTGTTCTTCAACCTATTGTCAGTTGGCCAAATCCAATTAGGTCACTGCCTCCCAGTTGTCCAACATACACTATTTGGATGGGTGGTTTCTGGACGCAATGGACTATCGCGGGATGCTGGATTGCCCTATGCAGAAGGAGAAGAGGAGAAGAATCAACGTTCCGGACCCCCTGCACTCGTTAGGAGAACTCGACTCCCGCATTGGTCTATTGGGGGGAGCAATGCATGGTCAAGGGTTTGGAAGAAATTGGTGTGCCTTTTTCGCCCTGTGAGTTCTTAATCTTCTCAATGAAACTACGCAACCTGTGGAATATCCCTTAAAAGATGTGTCTGCTGCCCTTCCAAAATTGTTATTGAAGGCACGCCCTTCAATAGGGGGGAGGATGTTGGGCTAAGCAGCCACCAGATAGGCTAATTAGAATATTGATAATTTGTTTATCTGCAGCGGCATTTAATCTTCTCTTTTGTCTCCCAGATTCGCATGCACTTTGTTGTCATTTTGTAGCGCATGCGCTTTTGGGAGCTTTGGAAGAGCTTCTGCGCCAAAGCGGTTCTTCTTCTTGTTGTATTTTAGGAGTTGTTATTGACGGGCCGCTATTTGTTTTATTGTGCGGAATTAGCTTAATAAATTGAATATAAACTATCAAATCTCGTCTTTAATTCGGTCGCTATCAAAACTCTGATCGCTCAACAGTTTGGTTTAAATCCCTCTAATGAAAACAATACCTTTCATTTGGGAAATCACTTATTTAGATTGAACGCACACAGAAATTTTTTAATAGTTTCCTGAGATGTTTCAAGCTTCCCAATTTGGTTATAAATCAGAGAAAGTTGTTAATGTGGCTTGATGGAATTCAACTATCGAGTTTCTGCCTTGGTTCAGAGCATACAACTGATATTTTAATGTTTTAAGATCTCGCCAATCAGCAAATTGTGCTGTCAGACACTCTGATATTGCCTTCCAATATAGGATTCTAGGACTGCATCTGCTTGTCCAATGATTTTATTCCTAATTGCTAGTATTATGCCATAGCAATTATATTAGCAAAACGTAAACGTATTAAAGTTTAGCTTTACTAAACAAGCTGAACCTGCAATAGATTCGTTTTGAACATAGAAACAGGTATAATAATAATTATTTGATCTGAAAAGTTTAAAAAGTCGTTTTTGGATAAGGGATTTCCTTAAGTTCTAAGTTCTCTTGAATTATGTTGCTAATTTTCTCTTCCACTTCCTGTTCCGTAAATAGTTTTGCATTCGTCCTAACAGAGGATGAAGGTCCTGCTAGGTTTCCCATCCTATCTATCAAGTTCTGTCATTTTAATGGGGTTTTTGCTTCTGCTGGCGTCCCTCGATGTCATTGGTAGCTGATGCTGTTGCTGTAACTGAAGTCCATGTCTTTGCTCCTAATTGGTCAAAGCAACTGCCCTGTGTTTTTCGTAGATACACTTGCCATTGGGTTCACTGATCTTACCAAATATTCGCAAGCCCACAATCGCAAACGATCCGTGTGACCCTTATTGGTGCCACGGCCTCATATTGCGTCCTGTGTACTGTGCAATCAATGAGGTGACGTTAGCTCTATTGCTGTTGTTGTTAAGATCTGTTGCGCATGTGACTGGGCTTAACGTTTTGCTTAGTAGTTTAGGTTAATTTAGTATTTGACATAATTGGTGTTGTTGAGCCAAGCAGCCAAAAGTGAAGCTGTTTCAAATAGTTTATAAATACTCTGAAACGGATGAGGAGCTGCGGGTTTACCAGAAGTTTCTATTTTGTTTTTTTCTTTCACGTTCTCATACGCTTTGGTGGTATTCGTGGCGCATGCGCTTTTGGGAACCTTTATGTAGATCATCTTACTCATCTTGCATTTTTTGTGCGTTCCACCGCGTTCTCTCAGTTCTTCTCTCTATTGTTCAGAAGACTCATTTTGGTTGGGTAGTTTCTGAAGGAGGTGGCACCCCAGGAAAACCTCATTTGGCCGCCTATTGTAAGATGATTTTTGCTGACTCCGCAAACACTTTAGACGATCGCCTCGATTATCTTCTCCACTAATTCTCGGAACTGGAAGCCTACACTGCGCCTATCGTTCAGGCTACTAAGGGGGAGCTCTATTCTTCTCCCACTTCGCCATGCACCACGTCCGTCTTGAATCAGGAGCTTATTCAGTTCGTCTTTCAATCAAGCACAGAATAGAGCTGTTAGGAGAATCCTATGCACAGGCGTCGGTTCCATTCATTTGAGCGCAAGCTGAATCGTCAGCTAAATTTATGGACCCAATATGCATCGTTCATCAAGGAATACTTGGATCTGGGTCTTATGTCTCTGCTTCCTTCCCCATCTCCCCAGCATCTTTAAGAAAGACAGCTCCACTACTAAGCTATATCCCCTGATTATTCCCTCAATGATGTCCTGATGTCAGGCCCGTGATTCAACCTAAGCTTTCCATACCAATTCGGTTTCGGTCTCACATAGTCGCTTTTTGACGGCATACATTTGCAAGGTGTACCACTGCGTAAGAGTCTTTCCAGGTGATAGTTTGCTGCAGTGCATTCTCTGGATAGATTCTATCCAAGTTGGCTCAATGCACTAGCTGGCTAAGGATGAAGGTGTCGGTTTTCCCGTTGGCTCTCTTGTTGTTCTTCGGGATTTTTATGTGGACGACCTCATATCTGGTGCCCCGACGAAGACCGAAGAGCCTGAGATAATAGCTCAGACATCGAGCCTGTTAAACAAGGGTCAGTTTCAATTAAGGAAATGGTGCTGCAACATGCCAGAGGTTTTGGTCCCGCAACTTTTGGCTTCGAGGAATTGAGGACTATGTTATGCGGCATAGCCTCAATCGTTAATTCTAGACCCCTTGTGTCGATTTCAGAAAATCCTGCGGACCTAACTGTGCTAGTTTCGGCTCATTTTCTAACTGGCGGGCCGCCTTCAATGTTCATCGAACCGGACCTTACTGCCCTTAACTTCAATCGCCTGGATGGGTGGCAAAGAGTCTCCTTCTTGCAGCAAGTTTTTTGGGCCCGTTGGAAGGAGGAGTATCTCACGCTATTGCAGCAGCGTTCCAAATGGCGCACCCCTGGCCCTGTTCTGTTGGGGACATAGTCCTGGTGAAGGATGAGAATCTACCCCCATTGAGGTGGCCTCTGGCCAGGATACTGGAGCTGGTTAAGCATGTAGCCATACTTAAAACAGCGGTTGGAACGACTAAGCGAGGGGTGCCAAGGTTGTGTCTGCTGTCCCTCAAGAATTATATTAAAGCAGCCAAATGCGGAACTGTTTCAAATAATTTAAATAAAGACTCTGAAAAGGAGGAGCAGCGGTGAGTTGGTCAGCAGTTACTATTTATTTTTTTTCTCCCACGTTCGCATGCACTTTGGTGGTATTTGTAGCGCATGCGCTTTTGGGAGCTTTTTTGTAGATCTGCTGCACACTAACTTATCTTGTATTTGTGTACGTTGTCCCGCCTCGTCTCTTACCAACGAAATGATAGACAAATGGATTATTCTGAGCTTCTATTACTAAGCTATACTTTTAGTTGTATTTTTGGCTTCGATTTGAGCTGCTGCGGTTTTAGGGCTAAATTGAACCTCTAATAAAATATTGAAAATTTTTAATTTTTAATAAAATATTGAAATTGCGAACTTTTGGTGCCAGTTGGAATTTTTGGATCAGTTGGACACCTGGATAAGTTATTTTCCTATATGGCGGGATCTAAGTAAAGTTCATGATTATCGGAGGGCATATTGGTCCCTTCAGATTGAACGTTATGTGCTTATACTTTTGTTCATTAATTTGAATACTCGTCAGATAGCTAACTCTCATCTAACACTAAGTGATCCGGTAGCTCTATTAAGTGATCTCCTATTTGCTCTCCTTGAAAAAACACAGCTTCTATACTGTAGGCCTCAGAGGCCATCTAGCCAGACTCTGTAGAACGCTTGGGAAAAGTCAGATCTAGACTTTAATCCGATGGATAAATTTCAAAATTGGTTTTAAGCAAATAACCTACAGCTTAATGGATCTATCGATCTAGCCCTCACCAGGCTACGTAATTTCTTTATGGGAACGCCTTCGAAATATTAACTCAGGTTAACGATCTGGGTTTAAGTTTCAAATCTAATAGGACAGATTTGAAACTTAAATTTACCGGGTGTGCTTGGTTTTATTAAAAGATGGCCAAAAGAATTTAATGGCCAGTACAACTGAAACTTTATATACATCATTGATAAGTCCAATTCTTAGATAGATAGATAGCCAACTTACCATCATTAACAAACCGTAGAATGATACAGGGTGTCATGATTCTAAATAATCTTATTTATGATGTAGACAGCCATCATTTACTAACACGCTTAATTTTTAACGTTTCTAGTAAAAGGACTTAACTGGGACGCAAATCTTCACCTACCTTCGTACAATAGTAGACTCCTACTAATAAACTTAATCGTAGAATCGTAAAATCGTAGAACAATGCTGGGTGTCGTTTTCCTACACAACCTTATTAATGGTGATGTAGATAGCCAGCACTTACTAACACGCTTACAGTTTAACGTTCCGAATAGAAGGACATGAAACTTTAGTCCTTTATTTTTAAGCCATTGTAGATCCACATATGCACAGCATGATCCCCTTAGGATTTTATGTTCGAACTATAATGGTCTGTATAATATTATTTCTCTTTCTTCCCTTCCTGTTCCGTAAATAGTTTTGCATTCGTCCTAACAGAGGATGAAGGTCCTGCTAGGTTTCCCATCCTATCTATCAAGTCTTGTTCTGTCATTTTAATGGGGTTTTTGCTTCTGCTGGCGTCCCTCGATGTCATTGGTAGCTGATGCTGTTGCTGTAACTGAAGTCCATGTCTTTGCTCCTAATTGGTCAAAGCAACTGCCCTGTGTTTTTCGTAGATACACTTGCCATTGGGTTCACTGATCTTACCAAATATTCGCAAGCCCACAATCGCAAACGATCCGTGTGACCCTTATTGGTGCCACGGCCTCATATTGCGTCCTGTGTACTGTGCAATCAATGAGGTGACGTTAGCTCTATTGCTGTTGATGTTAAGATCTGTTGCGCATGTGACTGGGCTTAACGTTTTGCTTAGTAGTTTAGGTTAATTTAGTATTTGGCATAATTGGTGTTGTTGAGCCAAGCAGCCAAAAGTGAAGCTGTTTCAAATAGTTTATAAATACTCTGAAACGGATGAAGAGCTGCGGGTTTACCAGAAGTTTCTATTTTGTTTTTTTCTTTCACGTTCTCATACGCTTTTTTGCTGACTCCGCAAACACTTTAGACGATCGCCTCGATTATCTTCTCCACTAATTCTCGGAACTGGAAGCCTACACTGCGCCTATCGTTCAGGCTACTAAGGGGGAGCTCTATTCTTCTCCCACTTCGCCATGCACCACGTCCGTCTTGAATCAGGAGCTTATTCAGTTCGTCTTTCAATCAAGCACAGAATAGAGCTGTTAGGAGAATCCTATGCACAGGCGTCGGTTCCATTCATTTGAGCGCAAGCTGAATCGTCAGCTAAATTTATGGACCCAATATGCATCGTTCATCAAGGAATACTTGGATCTGGGTCTTATGTCTCTGCTTCCTTCCCCATCTCCCCAGCATCTTTAAGAAAGACAGCTCCACTACTAAGCTATATCCCCTGATTATTCCCTCAATGATGTCCTGATGTCAGGCCCGTGATTCAACCTAAGCTTTCCATACCAATTCGGTTTCGGTCTCACATAGTCGCTTTTTGACGGCATACATTTGCAAGGTGTACCACTGCGTAAGAGTCTTTCCAGGTGATAGTTTGCTGCAGTGCATTCTCTGGATAGATTCTATCCAAGTTGGCTCAATGCACTAGCTGGCTAAGGATGAAGGTGTCGGTTTTCCCGTTGGCTCTCTTGTTGTTCTTCGGGATTTTTATGTGGACGACCTCATATCTGGTGCCCCGACGAAGACCGAAGAGCCTGAGATAATAGCTCAGACATCGAGCCTGTTAAACAAGGGTCAGTTTCAATTAAGGAAATGGTGCTGCAACATGCCAGAGGTTTTGGTCCCGCAACTTTTGGCTTCGAGGAATTGAGGACTATGTTATGCGGCATAGCCTCAATCGTTAATTCTAGACCCCTTGTGTCGATTTCAGAAAATCCTGCGGACCTAACTGTGCTAGTTTCGGCTCATTTTCTAACTGGCGGGCCGCCTTCAATGTTCATCGAACCGGACCTTACTGCCCTTAACTTCAATCGCCTGGATGGGTGGCAAAGAGTCTCCTTCTTGCAGCAAGTTTTTTGGGCCCGTTGGAAGGAGGAGTATCTCACGCTATTGCAGCAGCGTTCCAAATGGCGCACCCCTGGGCCTGTTCTGTTGGGGACATAGTCCTGGTGAAGGATGAGAATCTACCCCCATTGAGGTGGCCTCTGGCCAGGATACTGGAGCTGGTTAAGCATGTAGCCATACTTAAAACAGCGGTTGGAACGACTAAGCGAGGGGTGCCAAGGTTGTGTCTGCTGTCCCTCAAGAATTATATTAAAGCAGCCAAATGCGGAACTGTTTCAAATAATTTAAATAAAGACTCTGAAAAGGAGGAGCAGCGGTGAGTTGGTCAGCAGTTACTATTTATTTTTTTTCTCCCACGTTCGCATGCACTTTGGTGGTATTTGTAGCGCATGCGCTTTTGGGAGCTTTTTTGTAGATCTGCTGCACACTAACTTATCTTGTATTTGTGTACGTTGTCCCGCCTCGTCTCTTACCAACGAAATGATAGACAAATGGATTATTCTGAGCTTCTATTACTAAGCTATACTTTTAGTTGTATTTTTGGCTTCGATTTGAGCTGCTGCGGTTTTAGGGCTAAATTGAACCTCTAATAAAATATTGAAAATTTTTAATTTTTAATAAAATATTGAAATTGCGAACTTTTGGTGTCAGTTGGAATTTTTGGATCAGTTGGACACCTGGATAAGTTATTTTCCTATATGGCGGGATCTAAAGTTCATGATTATCGGAGGGCATATTGGTCCCTTCAGATTGAACGTTATGTGCTTATACTTTTGTTCATTAATTTGAATACTCGTCGGATAGCTAACTCTCATCTAACACTAAGTGATCCGGTAGCTCTATTAAGTGATCTCCTATTTGCTCTCCTTGAAAAAACACAGCTTCTATACTGTAGGCCTCAGAGGCCATCTAGCCAGACTCTGTAGAACGCTTGGGAAAAGTCAGATCTAGACTTTAATCCGATGGATAAATTTCAAAATTGGTTTTAAGCAAATAACCTACAGCTTAATGGATCTATCGATCTAGCCCTCACCAGGCTACGTAATTTCTTTATGGGAACGCCTTCGAAATATTAACTCAGGTTAACGATCTGGGTTTAAGTTTCAAATCTAATAGGACAGATTTGAAACTTAAATTTACCGGGTGTGCTTGGTTTTATTAAAAGATGGCCAAAAGAATTTAATGACCAATACAACTGAAACTTTATATACATCATTGATAAGTCCAATTCTTGAGTATGGATCGTGTGTCTGGAGTCCTCAATACGGAGTACACCCAGATCACATAGAATCTGTAGAAAAAAAATGTCTTACTTTAGCCCATGGGGAACTTAACTGGGACGCAAATCTTCACCTCCGTTCTTATCATAAAAAACTTTTATTAATCAACTTACCATCATTAACAAACCGTAGAATGATACAGGGTGTCATGATTCTAAATAATCTTATTATACCCTAGCAGAGGGTATTATCATTTTGGTCAAAAGTGTGCAACGCAGTGAAGGAGACATCTCCGACCCTATAAAGTATATATATTCTTGATCAGGATCACCTCCTGAGTCGATATGAGCATGTCCGTCTGTCCGTCTGTCCGTTTATACGCAAACTAGTCTCTCAGTTTTTAAGCTATCGAGTTGAAACTTTGCACACACCCTTCTTTCCTTTGCAGGTATATAAGTTGGAACGACCGGGATCGGTCGACTATATCCTATAGCTGCCATATAACTGATTGATCGGAAATGCCATAACTTTGGTGCTTTTTAAGTTAGAGGGTTGGGACACACATGTTATGTTTGACCAATATAACTTATGTAGGGTTGTACAAATTATAGTTTATTTAAATTCTTTGGGTAACGTATACAAAAATGAATGTTCTTTTAATAATAATCGCGACTTTCGCACTCGATGGGCTTCGGTAGCTTTTTTACCCGCGTCTTCTCTTTTCTGCGTTCAACTCTCTTCCTCTTCCCAAACGACAGTGTTGTATATCATTGTCTTTGGATTGGTGTTTGGCAAATTGGTATTTTCTTAAGTGTGCCCTTTCTATAACTCCTAGTATGTCCCAATCCCACATTCGGCCATCCTGAATTTTCATTCGACCCCGAATGAACTCCATTTCTTCATATACTCTGCCGATGTTGTTGTTTTCTTTGGTCCTTCGTGATTTCCCTCTTTTATGACTTCATATCGACCGTGATTTAGTTTTTTTGTAATTTTATAAGGGCCGAAAAATTTTGGCCTAAGCTTCATGCCTGTTCCGTATTGTGTCCTTTTTATAGCTACTAACTCGCCTACTTTATAATTCGACTCTTCCCTTCTTTTCTCATTGATCTCTTTCTTGATCTTCAGATTAAGCTTACGGTAGTCACAGCAAAGTCTTTTTGAACCGTCCTTTTTTGAAACAAGTACCACTGGCGATGCATACTCAGAGTAACTTGGCACAATAATTCCTTCCTCTAGCCATTTCTGTATTTGAGCCTCAATCACGCATCTGTTCTCATACGAAGTGCGTCGTGGGCGTTGGCAAACCGGAATGTCGTCTTCTAGAATAATTTTCATACTAACGGGAGATTCGATTGATTTACAGGGCTTGTATTCATTTATCATCATCTCCACCCTATCTTTCACATCGTTCTTCAAATGCGATAGTTTGACTTCATCTACTACTGTCTCCTTTTCAATAATTTCCGTTGCACACAATCCTTTGAATACAAATTCGTTTTCCTTCTCTTTAAATGATGCAGAGCCATGCCGTCGTAGTTTTTGATACCGAGGGCCATCAATTGCCCAGATCTAAGTATTCTTCCTCGCTTAACAAATGCTCTGCCATCAAATTCCTTTTAGAGCATTCTCGTCTCCACAGATCCCTGACTTCTTGATCTCTGCCTGATCGTGCTCCTGCCTGATCGTCCTTTTCTTGTTCTTCTCCGATGCACAGCCTTTCGTCGAATTTTCTTTGCGGAATATGCGCCTTTCCTCGTCGTCGTCGTCGGCGGCCACTTTCGTTTTTTCCTCGTATGTGCCGCTTCCACGCTGCGCAATTTCCAAGATGGCGGTTCACAAGCTCACACACACATAAGTTGATGTTCGTGTGTGTGTGTAGTTTTCATGTACCGGTGATCACCTTCGTTGCACTTATATTGTTTATCGAGTCAAAAATCTTTTCCACTTTCACGTTTTCTTCTTCTTTTGATTGTACTTTCATTGCATCGTCTACTTTCCGCGATTATTATTCTGTGTTAGCGCACTGATCTTTTTTGTAACGAATTCCCGGACGAGCCCCCAAATAATTTGTGGGGTTGTACAAATTATAGTTTATTTAAATTCTTTGGGTAACGTATACAAAAATGAATGTTCTTTTAATAATAATCGCGACTTTCGCACTCGATGGGCTTCGGTAGCTTTTTTACCCGCGTCTTCTCTTTTCTGCGTTCAACTCTCTTCCTCTTCCCAAACGACAGTGTTGTATATCATTGTCTTTGGATTGGTGTTTGGCAAATTGGTATTTTCTTAAGTGTGCCCTTTCTATAACTCCTAATATGTCCCAATCCCACACTTATGTACAAAATTTCATAAGGATCGGCCGACTATATCCTATAGCTGTCATAGAACGATCGAAATTGGCATAACTTTGGTGTTTTTTATGTTAGAAAGATGGGATTTGGTACAGATTCTATTTTGGGAAAAATAAAGATCTGATCTGCCAATTTTCATAAGGATCGGCCGACTTTATACGATCCGCTATGTATCTAATAATATAAATTGCGTGGCGCCACCTAGCGGACAGCGACTGAACTGCAAGGGTATATCAACTTCGGCTCCGCCCGAAGTTAGCTTTCCTTTCTTGTTTATGATGTAGACAGCCATCATTTACTAACACGCTTAATTTTTAACGTTTCTAGTAGAAGGACTTAACTGGGACGCAAATCTTCACCTACCTTCGTATAATAGTAGACTCCTACTTATAAACTTAATCGTAGAATCGTAAAATTGTAGAACAATGCTGGGTGTCGTTTTCCTACACAACCTTATTAATGGTGATGTAGATAGCCAGCACTTACTAACACGCTTACAGTTTAACGTTCCGAATAGAAGGACATGAAACTTTAGTCCTTTATTTTTAAGCCATTGTAGATCCACATATGCACAGCATGATCCGCTTAGGATTTTATGTTCGAACTATAATGGTCTGTATAATATTATTTCTCTTTCTTCCCTGTCAAATATGAAAACCTCCATTTTAAATTACCTACAAGAGCATACTAATTCTTCCTATTCTTCTATTTAAACTAATATTTACTAACTCGAATTTATTCCCGATTTTCGAGCCGTACGTTATGCGTCAGTCGGCCCTCGGTCGGTTGGGCGGGAGGTGGGCTGTACGTATGCAGTGGGACCCGCGCGAGAAGGACTAGAAACTTTCGTCTTCTACTCCTCAGCCATTGTAGCTTGACATATGCCCAACACGGTCTGTTCATGGTATTATGTTCGGACTACAATGGTCTCTACCACATCTTGTCACTTTGCTCCACTAACAATCTTAAATCCTTCAAAGTAAACGCCTTATAATATACTAAAAATTTTGAGAGGCAGGTAGCAGAATGTACAATGATGGAGTTTGGTCTTTTCCATGTCGAATGAGCGATGTTATATTTTTCGGGATAGTCGACAAGTCCTTTAATCGCGATGAAAAAATTTTATATAAAACATATTAAATATATTATTTTATACGTTTACGTTTGGCAGTCGATGCGTACTTAGCGAAGCAAACTTAAGGAAAAAACATTCTAACGCATATCCAGTTCTAAAAATAGATTGGTTATCAGCAAGTGCACCTGCAGTAATAATCCTCTAGCAGCACAAGAAGCTCAAAACCAACTATGCGCGATCCACCAGACATATGAAAGGAAAAACCTTCTCCAACCAGTAAATACCTAATCATATCCCGAACCGATGATTCAACCTTTAACCTTTTATCATCATTTAATAAAAACAGTTATTGATATAACGTGCGGAGGTGAAGTCGTCAGTTGTAAGAAATTATGCGACGGAAACCTACTCCTACAAACGAAAGACATTAAACAAGCCGAAAAACTCCTAAAACTTACAAACATATTGCACATACCCGTAGCAGTCTCTGAACACAGAACCCTAAACTACTCAAAGGGTGTAATATACTCAAATGATCTGCGAGGAATACGTGAGGAAGAGATTATTGAAAATCTAAAAAGCCAAAAAGTGTCAGCCGTAAGCAAAAATTATGAAGAACTTTACAAGTGAGCCGAGAAACTGAACTTATCACCCTAACATTTGAAAAACTAGACCTCCCCGACCACGTATATATAGGATATGAAAGGGTCCAAGTTCGCCCTTATTTACCAGCCCCTATTCGATGCAACAACTGCCTACGACTAGGTCATCTCCAAAAATTTTGTAAGAACACAGAGACCTGCTTCATGTGCAGCCAACCTGCCCATATTGACATGGCATCAGGAGAAAAATGCGAGCGTGGAACCTGCTGCATCAACTGCACCGAAAAAAAGATGCCAGATAATAAGCACCACCCTAGAGACAGAAACTGTCCTGTATTTATTTCCCATAAGGAAGTACAAGCTATAAAAACCCTCCAAAAAGTAGACAACCTAACGGCATGGTCGATCTATAGGAAAAGACACTACCATGACGGGTCTCTATACGCATCGGTTGCCAGCTCAATGCAACACAAAACACCTCAACCACATAGATTGACACAGACTATCCCCTCGACAATAGCTTCAACCTCTCAAAACCCACCATCAACAGAAGACACTGGCAGACCCGTCATAGGATACCATGACAAGGAAGACAAAACTATGCTTACCGACTCCAGTATTGAAAATAACAGAAAGGATAGGGCAAACAGTCAAGTAAATATTCTCCCTAGAAATATAAGTAATAGGACTAAAAGAAACCTCATCAACAAAGATAAATCAAACAGCACAATTTTAACAAGATCAAAGCTTAAAATATTGCAAAACTAACTAAATACTAAATTCTAAATAAAAAATATAATTAAAACTATACGTAAATAAAATTAAATAATACGCAAATATGGCTCTCAAGATATTACATTGGAATATCAATGGCTACGCAAACAATTATAATGAACTCCTAATCCTAATCAAACTACACAAACCCAAAGTCATCTCCCTTCCGGAAACCCACATAAAACTCTCCCAACAATTCCCCATCCCTGTCAATTATAAAATGTACAATACAACATCAAATATAGCAAAGGGTGGAGTCGCCTTACTGATCCAAAAAGATATCCAACATAAACCAACTTTGGTAGGTCACATTTTCGAAGCATTAGAAATCCATTCCAAACAAAAATTTAACATCTTATGTACTACCACTTTAATACCACACTCATCAACACCTTCGGTCATCACTGGTGACTTTAACGCTTGGAACACCCTCTGGGGCTCCCCCAAGAGCAATCGCAGGGATAGGATTCCCGGAGAATATATTCTTAAAAACAATTATATAGTTTTAAACAACGGCCAACCAACACATTTCTCCACACACAGCTCCTACACCCACATCGATCTTTCTTTATGCTCACCAACCCTTTCAATTCACTGTGAGTTTAAAATAGCGGATTTACCCCAGGGTAGTAACCACTTCCCAATTTTAATTAAACTTTTTAATAAAGAAAAAAATATATTTAATTAAACAAATAAATTTTTAACCAAAAAAGCTAATTGGGAAAAATTTGAAAGTCTTACAAACTGTTTCCATACCCAAATCCCGGTTTAAACGAACACAAACATAATAAAACACACAGTAACATAAATAAAATAATACTAAATACCGCACACAATAGTATTCCCCGATCCCAACCTCCATAAACTCAACACAATGTCCCATGCTGGAATAAATATCCTGAAATCTTAAAAAACCAGAGCATGGAGATTATTCAATAGGGATATGACTCAAGATAACCTAATACAATATAAAAAAGCTAACGCCCAGTTCAGAAGAGAAATTCAACTAAGTAAGAAAGAAAGCTTACACGTACTGACCTCAGCAATTTCAAGCCAATCCAAGGTGGATTTGATCTGGAATAACATTAGACAATTTTGCGGAATTCAGAAATCAACACACATCCATTGCATTCAAGATACGAATAAAAACTCAACGGTCACAAATGCAACATAGCTACAGCCCTTTTCAAACACTGGTCATCTGAATCAGAGGACCAAAACTTCTCACAGGCATTTATAGACGCCAAAAAAAACACAAACAGACAAGACACCAACTATCTACCCAAAAACATAGCCGACTTTATGGAACAATACATTACGTATACAGAATTTAATGCTGCTTTGAACAGTCTAAAGGGTAAAGCACTCAATGATAAAGCACATTGTAATACCAGTAAAAATCAAAATGATAAATTTTTTCAACTCAATCCTAGATTCTTTCATTCCTCAAGCTTTTAAAATTAGTACAGTAGTCCCAATTCATAAATCAGGCAAAGACAAAACGTCAATAGAATCATACAGACCGATCTCTTTAAACCCATGCATAGCAAAAACACTTTATAAAATAATCTCCAAGCGACTTTGGTAGTATGTTACCTCTAACAAACTTCTCAACAGCCGTCAAATAGGATTTAAAAAAGGGAAGTCTGTGATAGACTGTCTACTATACGTAGATGCAATCATAAGCAGGTCCCCCTCAGAAAAAAGCATGTATCAATCATATCGCTTGATTTCGAAAAAGCATTCGAGAAAGTAGGACTTCCCATTATTAAAAGCCAACTGGCAGATTGGGGATGTGGACCTAGATTAAATACGTAACCCAATTTATGACGAACCGTAAAATCAGAGTCAGAGTAAACCACAGCCAATCACTAATCCACCCACTCCACAACGGGATACCCCAGGGCCCCCCATTGTCGGTAATTTTGTTCCTTATAGCATTCAATAGCTTATCTAACACCATTAGCATGCATAAAAATTTCAACTTCATTGCATTTGCTGCGACTACAACATTATCGTTGACCTGTAAAAAGAAAAGAACCCGCTAATTGATTTAAACCGCCTCTTTGAGGACATCAAAAACTGGTGTGATACATAAGGAGCAGCATTATCTCTTTCGAAATGCAAACAAATACATATTTGCAGAAAACATTCCTGCACTTGCCGAGTATCCACACAAACACACATCATTGACTCAGTGCAGGAATTAAAAATACTAGGATTATCATTCGACTCAAAATATAGATCAGTAGCGTAGATAGGGGGGGGAGCAGGGGGATCAATCCCCCCCCTTGGGTCTGAGAATTATAAGATGATATAATCTCAAAATTGAAAAAGAAACACATTTTTACGCGATGACTGTGCAGTTCAGCATTATTATTATTATTATCGCAGATTGCGGATGAAAAAATTTTAAAAAACAAAATCACAAAATACAGAAACTCGGCCATACATAAAAGTAGAATCTCTTGTACTAACCTAAACCTTTCTCTCAATACAGAAAAACTCATACCAAAGTTTACATTTATTTATACTGACGGATCACTATACAACAATATATCTGCGTACGCTATTACCACAGAAAACTATATCCTTAAAATGGCCATACTTCCGCCCTACTCCTCAGTCTATACAGCTGAGATAATTGCTATACTAGAAGCCATTAAAAAAAGGCGAACAATGAAAGGAAAAATCTGCATTTGCTCCGACTCACTCTCTGCCTTAAAGTCAATAGCAAATATCAACAACGCCTCATATTACCCGGCATTAATAAGAAGTTTAATAACAAACCTGTATCCAAAAATAAAAATCCTATGGACCCCAATCCACGTAGGCACCTTGGATCACAACAAAAAATCTCAACCAGACCGATATAAACATATACATAAAATATAAACTATCCAACAACTCCAAAACCAAATTCAATACACGTCAAGCTGGTACCAATCTTTAAACATAAATAAAATTAACATCTACGATTACTCCAAAAACAAGGAAATCTCGAGCTTTTCAAGACGAGAACAAACGAAATTCAATAGACTACGTCTAGGACACACAAGACTCACCCATCAGTATAGATTGCTGCATTCAACATCCAATACCTGCCAGTTTTGCAACCAAGCCCCAATGACGTTAAACCACATACTCAATGAATGTATAGCTTTTAACCCAGCCCGTATCCCCTTCCCTAATGGTAAATTCCACTCTTCCCTTTCAAACCCCACAAACACCAACATCCTCCATATCCTAAACTTTCTTAAGAAAACAAAGATATTAAACCTCATCTAAAAGTAAATAATTAATAATTAACATAAATGCCCAACAACACCATATTAGTAGTCATTAAGATCAAGCAAACATATACAGACTATTTAGCTCCCATACTTGAATATCATAAAGAATCTCAAAAAAAGAATTAGTAACTAACAATCAAAAGAAAAAATAAAATAAATAAATACAAATAAAAACAAGAAAGGAAAGCTAACTTCGGGCNTATTTAGAAATTGTGCTAAAAACTTGAATATTATTTAACTTGAATATTAATTAAACAATAATGGTAATAATAAATATAAATTTAGAGCCAGCCGAAAGCCTTAGTAGCTATGGCTGCAACACCCCCCCTGTAGCTTTAGTTTGTAACTTTAAGCATACAGATTGTAAATAAATAAATATTATTATATATGTATATTATATTATATGTATTAAATATTTAATGCTGTGACTGTGTTTCGCATTGTAGACTCCAATTATTCAAAATCTGTCCTCGAGAGAGTTGAAGAGTCCGAGATGGAAAAGCGAAGCGGTCGGTAGACTGCTGCGATACCCATGTTACCGCTGTATGACTGTATGTTTTTCTATGTGGCTTGTGTGTAGACTTTGGTGAAAATGATACTTAAGGCTGTCTCTTATCAGAACGCCGGTCCCACCGAGCGCTTTCCAATTATGTGGAATAGCCATAGCTTATAAAATGGATGTTGAATTGATTTTTTAGATGTGTTTCTGCCATCAGCATAATGACGAGGAATACTGTTTTTTTCACTTTGCGCCGTTAGAAGTATAAAATAACAATAAATAATTATTTTGACTGTTGGGATGCCAGCATCTAGACCAATACGTTTTAGTTTTTCATAAGGTCTTGCATGATATTTATACCCTTGCAGAGGGTATTATAATTTTGGTCAAAAGTGTGCAATGCAGTGAAGGAGACATCTCCGACCCTATAAAGTATGTATATTCTTGATAGGGATCACCTCATGAGTCGATTTAAGCATGTCCGTCTGTCAGTCTGTCCGTCTGACCGTCTGTCCGTCAGTCTGTTTCTACGTAAACTAGTCTCTCAGTAAGCTATCGAGCTGAAACTTTGCACACATCCTTCTTTTGTTTGCAGGCAGTATATAAGTCGGAACGGCCGGGACAGGTCGACTATAGCCTATAGCTGCCATATAACTGATTGATCGGAAATGCAATAACTTTGGTGTTTTTTATGTTAGAGGGTTGGGACTTTCCAGACATGTTATGTTGCCAAAACATCTTATGTACAAAGTTTCAAAGGGATCGGCCGACTATATCCTATAGCTGCCATATAACTGAACGATCGGAATTGGCATAACTTTGGTGTCTTTTAAGCTAGAACGATGGGACTTTCTACGGAACTTTCTTATTTGTTCGGCCTCATTTCATCAGGATCGACCGACTATGTCCTATAGCGGCCATATGACTGAACGATCGGAAATGGCACAACCTTAACTGCAAGGGTATATCAACTTCGGCTCCGCCCGAAGTTAGCTTTGCTTTCTTGTTTTTATTTATTTTTTCTCTGAAGCCAAGCTGGTGCGAGGGAATCAAACTGTTCCTATCCAGGTTTATTCGTAGTTTAATGGGTGAGGGAATTGGCCACAATTGAGTATTCAATACAATATGGTAGTGATTGAATATATGATATAAGAGCATAAAATGGAAATTCAATTATCGGCTTGGGCCAAATTATGTCATAGCCATGAGTTTTTTTGCGGTTCATCTGTTTATTGACGGTTTTTAGAGATTTTAGTCTTTTCATCGTCGCAGAGCGCCCATACTCCTGTTTGGGATATCAAAAGCAGATTTTTTTTTGGTTATTTGTTTTTTAAGAGTTCTTGACAAAATACGGAAGGCTTCGTTAAGTCTGCGGAGTCCGCGCTTTCCCTATTGTGGAGAACTTTTCTTTTCTTTATCGGTGGAGGACATGACTTCTGTTAATTGTTTAAGTGAGTTTTTGATATCAAATTCGAAGGATATATTTGGTTTGGGCTCAATGTATATTAATTTTGTATACTTCGGTCAGGTTTGTTTATGCGGACTGCAGTGGCCTGATGGTACTTAGTAGCTAAGGTTTCCAGAGCGATATGACTGATTCGGGGCACGAATTCTGGAGGCCCAAAATCACATCCTACACTGAATTGAGGAGGCGATGGCTGGCTTGGGCGCCCCGGCAGATCTTGCGACAAGCCATACAAATAAGGAGTGAACGGCAGCGTTCCTAAGCAACTCTAAGATTCTGCGATCACACATGTTGCAGTCAATACGGAGCACCGTGACGCGAAGCGGCAGCACCCCCGCGCTAAGTAAGCCGATTGTGAAGAAAAAAACTCCTAAGAGGGCGTGGAATCCCTCGGAACCCCAGAGAGCTACTCTGGCGAAGAAGACCTGAGCGTCAGGAAGCTTCAGTGCAGACTGAGCCATGGCAACAGCAAAAGCGACTAACCTACGAGCTGAGCATCCAGAACCTGCGAAGGTTTCAGGAACATCCGCAAGGCTAAGCTCTTCTCAAAGGGCCGCAAACCGCTCCAACAACAAGAGTGCAGGGGGCAAAATGCCGAACGCAGCAGCAAAGACCGCAGAGGCAGTCTCCTTGAACCTCCCGCCCAGACGCGTTGGTAGTAGAAGCTGGGGGGCTAAAATACACCGAGGTCCTTGCGATGGTCACCAGACAGCAGGGCGTCATCTAAAGAAACTTAGCCAAGACGTGCGCAAGGTGCGCCGAACTGCAAGTTGGAACTTGCTGCTTCTGCTAAATAAGAGCCGCGGGGCCAGTAAGGACGCCATGAGGGAGAACCTCGAGAAGGTGGTCCAAGGAGCTGCCGAGGTGCGAGCACTATCGGAGGACACGAAACTCAAATACATGGAGATACGGGACCTCGATCCCCTAGTAACGGAAGGGGACATCCGCGATGCAATGATTGAGCAATTCGGCATGGCTGGGAATTCAGTCCTGATCAAGAGCCTGCGAGTGAGTTCAAGCACTGTTGATCCAAGCAGCCAATGGTGAAGCTATGTAAAATAATTAATATTCTAAATCTGAAGAGAGTGCGGCGGGTTTATCAGCAGCTTTGTTTTAGTTTATTTCTCCCCCGTTCGCATGCGCTTTGCTGGTATTTGTAGCGCATGCGCTTTGGGGAGCTTTTTTGGAGAGCTACTGCACACTAGCACATCTTGCATTTGTGTACGTCACCGCCTCGCCTCTTGCCAGCGAAATGATAAACAAATGCATTGTTCTGACTTTCTATTGATACGCTTTGATTTACTTGTATTTTTGACACTAACTTGAGCTTGGTTAGATTGAACCCTCGAAATAAAAACATTGAGTTTTGATTGAAATTAAATTGTGGAATCGTTTATTTATTTGGCCGCTATTAAAAACATATAAATAGCTCAACATTTTGGTGACCGAGACGTGATTTCATCCCGTTTAATTATCGTAATCAGATTTAAAAGTGCCACTAAAACACCGTTGTTTTTGTTGTCACAAAGTTGCATTTTAATTTAATTGCACAATGGAATCGGGAGCTGAAGCTACTGCATCTGCTGCGTCAAGCGGTGAAAGGATGCTGCGGAGACGCGCAGAGGTAAAATGCCAGGAAATGAAGGCACTACATCGGAAGGTCAAGGCTGCGACGCAGACCGAGGATTCTACTCTTCAGGCCCTCGAGTCTATGGAGAAGCGTCTGCGCGATCGCTTCACCACGCTGCAGAAGGAATTGCAGGAGCTAAACTACAGCGAGATAGGGAGCGATTTATTTGGCGGTTCTCTCAGATGGCTTCGGACGTGCACGTTGACATCCACGTGGAGGTGGCCAAGCGTTCCATGAGAGTTGCTGCTCACTCTACGCTTTTGGATGCTACCAGTGGTGCTGGGATTTCAATCACTTCATACAGGCCTGCTCCATCATTGGCCCCGTTGCCAATGACAACATTTAGCGGCGGCTATGCCGAGTGGCCAGATTTCTGCGGCCTATTTAGGACAACCATTGACAGTCATCCGCACTTGACCAAGATGAAGAAGCTCAGTTGGCTCATTTCCTGTCTGCGGGCCCTGCAGACTGATAGAGCGCTTGAGATTACCGACGCTTACTATGATGTTGCCCTTGACCTTTTGCGCAACCGTTTCAGCAACCGTCGGTTTATCCTCCAGGCTCACATCCACGAGATCCTGCAGCTAAGGGTGGTTGAACCGGGATCCGTTGCTACTCTTCGGGAGAAATTCAAGGGTGCCTCCTCATCAAGACCATCTTCAAAAAGCTGGACCCTGCCCTAAAAGCCAAATGGGAAGACTTTCTGGCAGGACGCACTGATGATAGCCTGCCAACTTGGGAATCTATGGCTCGGTTTCTGGAGCAAAGGTGCCGTACCCTGGAGACGGTGGATTTGGCCTTAGCTCCGCATTTGTCAGCGAATCAAGCGGGCCGACGTAGGCCATTTAACAACCGATCCTGCATGTTCCTGAATGCTCCGCCTGCTTCGTGTGCCCTGTGCGGCATCCTGGCACACGCTGTGACTTCTTGCCCAAGGTTTCTCGCCTTGTCAGTTGAGGTACGATACGATGAGGTCCGACGTCTTGCCCTCTGCTTTGTGTTCCTCAAGTCTGATCACTTAGCCCGCGGATGCTCATCCTCCCGCTGCCCAACTTGCAATCGCCGACATCATGCGCTATTGCATCCTTGCGAGCAATTATCTAGCACCACTTCCGTTCCCGCTTTCGGTTTGGATCCGGCCAATGAAGCTGTGGTTGCGACCTTTCAGGCTCCTCCTGCTAATACTCTTTTTGCCCAGGATCGCTGCGCTGAAGTAGTGTTCTTGCCTACCGCCAACATTCTCGTCCGTGGCAGATGAGGAGCCTTATTACCTTGTCGAGCCCTACTTGACTCCGGCTCACACGTTCATCTTATCACATAACGGCTGGCCAGCCAACTTCAGCTTCATCGTACCAAATTCTCTGTAGCTGTTACTGGCCTTGGGGAGGTTTCTGAAGGAGATGGCACCCCAGGAAAACCTCATTTAGCCGCCTCATGTAAGATGATTCCTGTTGACTCCGCAAACCCCTTTGACGGTCACCTCGATTATCTTCTCCACTAATTCTGGAAATTGGATGCCTGCACTGGCATCCAATCGTTCAGGCTACTAAGGAGGAGCTCGATTGCGAGGCCCACTTCGTCATGCACAACGTCCGTCTTAAATCAAATGCTTATTAAGTTCGCCTTTCAATCAAGGAATACTTGGATCTGGGTCACATGTCTCTGGTGCCGCAGGAAGTGCCAGTATTTCCTCCCCCCTCACTGCGTCCTAAAGAAAGAAAGTTCCACTACTAAGCTGAGAAATGTGTTCGATGGTTCGGCTGGTACATCCTACGGTTATTCCCTCAATGATGTCCTGATATCCGGCCCTGTGATTCAACCGAAGCTTTTTCATACCTTGCTTCGGTTTCGGTCTCACCTTGTAGCTTTGACTGGTGACATTTGCAAGATGTACCGCTGCGTAAGGGTCTTTCCGGATTATTATACGCACAAAGCAAGCGTCTTTTCTATCTGTTCGCTCAATGCAAAAGTTGGCTAAGGGTGAAGGTGCCGACTGAAGACTGAAGCGATTGAGATAATAGCTCAGACATCAAGCCTTTTGAATAATTAAGGAAATGGTGCTCCAACATCCCAGAGGTTTTGGAAGGCGTACCCGAAGGTGATAGAGAGTCATACTTAAAACTTGACGATGGCAGTCCGTTTACAAAGTCGCTTGTATTAGCACCAACCAGGAGATCTATGCAATCTTCCGACGCTCGGTTTTATTACCCGATGGGCTTGGTAGGTCCTGTCGTCACCAGGGCAAAGATCCTATTGTAGAAGCTGTACCGAGAAAATATGTCATAGGATGAAAGCCTTCCTCAATCCCTTCTGTCCCAGTGGTTGCAATTCTGTTCCAGTTTTGACCAAATTCAGCGAATTAAGTTTCCTCGTTTAGTCATTCCCTGCCAAGAAAGGCTGGAGTTCCATGGATTCTGCGACGCTAGCCCTATCCTGGATTCAAGATGAACCTGCTCGATTTAACGTGTTTGTTTCTAATCGCGTCTTTTCCACCAGCTCACCAAGGCAATGAAATGGCGTTATTTTTTTATGCTTTTAACCCAGCCGATTTACTGTCAAGAGGTTCTCTTCCCATTGAGCTATTAAACTCCCAGCTTTGGTCCCAAAGCCCTCCATTTCTTTGTGGTTACAAAGATGATTGGTCCATCGCTATTGTGGCAACCATCGAACTTCGCGCCAGGACTTTATTGGTTACGGCTCCACCCAGGGATTGCCGCATTGTCAAGGTTTGCCAACTCGTTTCCCTCCCTACAGAGAGTTTTCGCCTACATTTCCAAATTTGGCCGCCGCATCCGCGAAGGGATTTCTGTTCAGGGTCTTAAAGGAGGAACCCATCTGCTGTTTCGCGTCGTCCAGCTTACCGAGTTTAAGGAAGAGATAAGCTTACTAAAATCACGCAAATTGGTTCCGCCCTCAAACGTCGTTTGCTCCCTTTATGCTGGGATGGTGCTGGTTTGCTTCGTGTTGACGGGCGATTGCGGAACTCTGCGCTGGATTTTGAGCATTCTATTGGAGCATGCCATCGCTGATCTTCCAACCGAGAGAGTTGAAGGATTCCAAAGCTCGCATTTCTATAAAGCAGAGTCTTGGAATAAGGATCCAATCAAATTTTACATGAGCTTATGCATCTGCTTTGGTACGAGGGCAATCCATTTGGAGTTAGTCAAGGACCTTTCCACCGCTTCGTTTATGAGCGCCCTCCAACGGTTTATTTGCACCCTACGTAAGCCCAGACAGATATGGTCGGATAATGCCACCAATTTTGTGGGGGGCAAGAATGAGCTTATGGAGTTGAAGCGAAGATTCCTCAGCCAGGATCACCAGGCTTCTCTGCACGATTTTTGCCCGTCGGAGTCTATCGAGTGGCGGTTTATTCCTCCACGCTCTCCCCATTTTGGCAGTCTCTGGGAAGCATCAGTAAAGACGGCAAAACAGCATCTTTATCGGGCAGTTGGCCCCGCAGCTCTTGGCTTCGAGGAATTGAGGACTTTGTTATGCCGCATAGCCTCAATCAATAATTATAGACCCCTTGTGTCGATTTCAAAAAATCCTGCGGACCTAGATGTGCTAACTCCGGCTCATTTTTTAAATGGCGGCCGCCTTTAACGTTCATCGAACCGGACCTTACTGCCCTAAACTTCAATCGTCTGGATGGGTGGCAGAGAGTCTCAGGGTGGCAGCGTTCCAAATGGCGCACCCGTGGCCCTGTAATTTCTGTTGGGGACATAGTCTTGGTGAAGGATGAGAATCTACCCCCAATAAGGTGGCCTCTGACCGGGATAGTGGAGCTGGTTCCTGGGCGTGACGGAGTGAACCGTGTAGCCATACGTAAGACAGAGGTTGGAACGACTAAGCGTGCGGTGTCAAGGTTGTGTCTGCTGCCTCTCAAGGATTCTGTTGAAGATCCAGCCTTCAATGGGGGGATGATGTTGAGCCAAGAAGCCAAAGGCGATGCTATGTAAAATAATTAATATTCAAAATCTGAAGAGCAGCGGTGGGTTTATCAGCAGCTTTGTTTTAGTTTATTTCTTCCCCGTTCGCAACCGCTTTGCTGGTATTTGTAGCGCATGCGCTTTGGGGAGCTTTTTTGGAGAGCTGCTGCACACTAGCACATCTTGAATTTGTGTGCGTTGTCCCGCCTCACCTCTTGCCAGCGAAATGATAAACAAATGCATTGTTCTAACTTTCTATTGATACGCTTTGATTTACTTGTATTTTTGACACTAACTTGAGCGGCAGCGAGTTTGGTTAGATTGAACCCTCGAACATACATATACTCGATAAAAACATTGAACTTTGGTTGAAATTAAATTGTGGAATCGAATTTTTATTTGGCCGCTATAAAAAAATATTTATAGCTCAACAAGCACTAACCAAACAACATGAGACTTCTCATTTCATACAACGAAAACAGCGACAGGCCCCCGGAGGTCCAAGAGAAAATCTTACTCTCATTCTTACGCTCATTCTTACACTCATAATCTCATTGAACTTTTTCGGTTGTTCAGACGCAGAGAAGCGCATCATCAAGAAGGTTCTTCCGCGGTTAAGCTGATCTTTATATGTATGCGTGCTCACACATTCACATACACGGTTTCATGTGTGCGTTCGATTTCGTTTTAAAGCCAGCTAAAATTTTTGATTTTTGTAACTTATACATTATACGCTAATGATAAATAAAATAAGTTTTATATTTCAATATTTCAGCTTAGGTATATTTTATATTTGTTATGGAATACGAATAAGTGGTAGCTGTAAAATGTTTTTCATATATACATATACGAGGTGTGTTCAAAAAGTAAGGTGACTTTGTATTTTCAAGAAAAACTATTAATTTATTTATCAATATTTATGTTGTCCCCTTCAAAGTAATCCCCCTCAGATACAATACACTTATGCCAACGGTTTTTCCAATCCTCAAAGCACTTCCCATAAGCACTTTTCGCTATAGCCTTGAGCTCTTGCAGCGATGCAGTCTTTATCTCTTCAATCGTTGCAAATCTCCGTCCTTTCATTGGTCTCTTCAGTTTTGGGAACAAGAAAAAGTCACATGGGGCCAAAACCGGTGAATATGGTGGCTGAGGCATTATTATGGTGTTGTTTTTGGCAAAAAAATCTTTTACAAGCAATGATGAGTGAGCAGGGGCATTATCGTGATGCAAATGCCATGAATTGTTTTTCCACAATTCTGGACGTTTCTTTCGTATTGCTTCTCGCAAACGGCGCATAACTTCCAGATAATACTGTTTATTGACCGTACGACCATATGGTAAGAACTCCTGATGCACCACGCCCTGGTAATCGAAGAAAACAGTGATCAAAACTTTGACATTTGATCGAACTTGGCGTGCTTTTTTCGGTCTTGGCTCACCTGGGCTCTTCCATTGGGCTTTGGTTTCGATATCATAACCATATACCCATGATTCGTCACCAGTTATGACCCTTTTGAGTAAATCTGATTCGTCGTTGACGTCATTCAACAGCTCTTGAGCGATGCTCATGTGACGGTTTTTTTTGGTCAAAAATAGCGAAAAATCGTCGAGCACGCAAAACAACCTGTAACCTTTACGCCTCTCACAACCAAACAAAAGAGGGGATTCCATTGAAACTTGGTTCAGATGTTGGTACACTCCAACATAACAAAACAAAAAAATCGATAATCGAAAATATGTTGCCCGCGAAATTTGAAAAGTCACCTTACTTTTTGAACACACCTCGTACATATGTCAACGAATGCATTAAAATCTATATATTAAGGTAGAAATAGGGTATATTTCAATCGATTGCTTTTAAGTTTTTGTAGTTCTGCAAGCGGATGGTGTTCCATACCCTTCTGATGGATGATTTTTGGCGGAGTGAGAATAAACCAAAAACAGCTGATTTTTTGGTTCTGTAGGCATCAGTAGGGTATGCAAGCACCATCCGTTTAAAAATAACAATAGTGAAATTTGGGTTTTAAGTGAAACCGACCAATATATACCATGTTCCTATCTTAGTACAATGTTTTTTTTTCGTAAATATATAAATACGTAATTTCGTATATATATATTTAAAGCATTTTATTGCTGCCACCTAATCGTATTCCTAAATATGTATAAAAGTATGCTTATATATTAAAAAATATAATATAACATAAATTAAAAATTATAATAAAATGTTTTCATAGTTAAATAATAATGAATTCTCCCATTTTCTTAGGGTAGCATGCCTGAAAAGTTACAAAAATCAAAAATTTTAGTTGGCTTCAAAACGAAGTCGAACGCTCACACATGAAACCGTGTATGTGAATGTGTACTCACCCATTAGAGGTGAAGAACTATCGGTGGCGCTATCGACACTATCGATGGTTGGCCGCTATCGAGCAGCAATCGATAGTGTCAGACACGTTCGATAGTGAGCCAACCACTATCGATAGTGCCTTCGATAGCTGGCGTCTCACATCGCGAAAATAATTTCAACATTCGCTTGTGTAAATATTGAAAAATTTCGTATAAAATTGACAATTAATTGGCAATTAAAAAGAAACTGATAAAGCGCATACGCTACAAATAAAAATAAAGCACATGCTAAACTGGGAGACAAAACAGAGACGAAAACATGCTGATAACAACAGCTGCAGCTTAGCATATTATAATTATTTTATATGCATTCTTTGGTGGCTGCTTGGCCCAACAGGTATGTTTAATGTATTCTACATAAGTATTTTGATCGATAAAGTGGCGAAATTTAGGTACACGTCGGAGGTCCATAACGCCTACTGCGCCAAGTGCAGAAAAGCAAGACTGCGATTGCACCAGCACAGACTCTGAAAAGGATTTTTTACCTAATAAGCAGAGTAACTCAAAAAGGAGTAAGATTTCACATGTTTGGAAACATTTCAAAAAGTCCGACCACCAAAAACTTGCCAAATGCCTTGACTGTGGCAAGGAATATAAAACAAGCGGCAATACGTCGAACTTCCGCGACCATTTAAAAGGGTGTCCTCCTAGCTTGAAAATAAATAAACCGGACTGTAACACACCAGCTGAAGTTACAGATAGGAACGAGACTGCGTCTACAAGCAGCAGTTGCAGATCAAGTATGAACTATGTGGCTTCCTACTTCAAAAGAGCTGTCTTGTTACGAGTCGAATTCCAATCGAAAGACCGACATCGACAAAGCATTAACAGAAATGGTTGCTAAGGATGTACAGCCGTACAACCTTGGCGAAAACGAAAGTTTTATTAAATGCACTCATGTATTGGATCCTCGCTATAAATTGTCAAGCAGGACCCACTTGCGTGATGTGCTTATTTACATTCTGTACAAGGAAACCTCTGCCAAATTGTCTTTGATATTTGAAGAAGTGTCGGATGTATCAATAACATGTGATTTGTGGACATCGAGTGCCAATGCCAGTTTTTTGACAGTGACGGGTCATTTTGTTCATAACCTTGAACTAAAAACAGCGTCTTTGGCTACAAAAAAAACTGTTTATCGTTACAAATCACTGTTCGCAAAACATTGCAGATACTTTACGAAATATTTTAATCGATTGGAACATTTTAACTAAGTCGGTGTGCATTGTAACTGATAATGCCAAATTCAAAATTTTCCATGCTTTGCGCCCACAATCAACTTAGTTGTGCAAGATGCATTTAAAGTGGATGACACAGTCATAAGGGATTTGTTTCTAAGTGCAAATCAATAGTGAGATTTTTCAAACAAAGCACGATTGCTAACGAAAAATTTAAATTAGCAAAAGAAGGCACGACTTATACTTTGCTGCTAGAAACACCAACAAGATGGAACAGTTTCATTTTCATGATTGAGAAAATTTTAAAAACAAACGATGCCATTGCCAAAGTCCTATTAGGAACAACAAATGCCCCTCAGCCATTTACTGCTGAGGAAATACTTGTGATAAAGGATATAGAAAAAATGTTGTCTTTTTTCCAGCAAGCAAGTGAAAAAATTTCTGGTGGAAGGTATTTAACTGTATCACTAATCATACCCATGGCATATGGACTTTTCCGCAAAATCCAAAGTATTTCACCTCTGCTACACACTTTGCAAGGAAAAATTATCCAAAATATATTAATGGAATCAATAAAGAAACGCCTTTCCATTTATGAGCACAGGACATTATGTAGGATGGCAACATTGTTGGACCCACGTTTAAAAAAAAATGGATTTCAAAACGCTTCTAACGCTGAACAAGCAGCAGTCTTTTTTAAAAACTAACTGGCCAATTCTTGAATCTAAGAGACCTCAAAAAATCTGACCATTTCACCGGACACAAGTGCCCAGGAGAAATTTTTTGATTTTTTGTGTGAGCGATCAAATAGCAAAGTCGGAAACGCACAAGGGTATGCTATTCTTATTAAAAGGCAATATCTGGAGAGGGCAATTGCCAGTCAAGATGTGGACCCACAGCACTATGGGAAATTTGGCCGATTTCATGGTATTTAGTCATTTTATCAAAGTTTAAATATTTGGCTTTTTTTTATGTAAACATATTAAAAACATATGGCTCCATATGACTCCATATCAAAAATGTTAATTAACAGTGCACTGTTAAGGCTATTCACTGTTAAAGTCAGCTGTTTCAGCCAAAAAGCACGTGCTTGCAAATTCGCATTATTTTTTGGTAACTTTGAAAGTGTGAAACTCGAAAGTGTAACAAGTTATTAATTAAATTTTTAATGGACACCAATCGCACTGGTTTGTATTATGTGTTGTGTGTACTAATTTGCTGCGATTTGTCTGTGTTTTACTAATTGCTGTGTATTGGTGTGCGTCCAAATGCAAGTTGTAGAGCAAATAATTCTGAATAAGACGCAATTTGTCTTAATGTGCACAAATCCGCACAATCTGCGTACTTTCGTTTTTTGGCAGGTAACTTCGAGTTTTCGAACACAGAGCTCTATGAAGTATGGCGCACGGAAACGGACAATTCCACACAAAAAGAATTAGTTCTTGACTTTTTGTCGAGCAAATTTAATAAAAACAAGAAAGGAAAGCTAACTTCGGGCGGAGCCGAAGTTGATATACCCTTGCAGTTTAGTCGCAGTCCGCTAGGTGGCGCCACGCATCTTATATTATGAGATATATAGCGGATCGTATATAGTCGGCCGATCCTTATGAAAATTGGTAGATCAGATTGTTGTTCCCAAAATAGAATTTGTACCAAATCCCATCTTTCTAACTTAAAAAACACCAAAGTTATGTCAATTTCGATCGTTCTATGACAGCTATAGGATATAGTCGGCCGACCCTTATGAAATTTTGTACATAAGATATTTTGGTCAAACATAACATTTGTGGAAAGTCCCAACCCTCTAACTTAAAAAACACCAAAGTTATGGCATTTCCGATCAATCAGTTATATGGCAGCTATAGGATATAGTCGACCGATCCCGGCCGTTCCGACTTATATACTACCTGCAAGGAAAAGAAGGATGTGTGCAAAGTTTCAACTCGATAGCTCTAAAACTGAGAGACTAGTTTGCGTAGAAACCGACAGACAGACGGACAGACAGACAGACGGACAGACGGACATGCTTATATCGACTCAGGAGGTGATCCTGATCAAGAATATATATACTTTATAGGGTCGGAGATGTCTCCTTCACTGCGTTGCACACTTTTGACCAAAATTATAATACCCTCTGCAAGGGTATAAAAATTGAAGTTTTAAAGCATAACAATTATTTAAAAAGGAAAAGCAGTTTTTTTTGCTTAAATTTAAGTGCAAATTGGAAAAAATGCAACAGAAATAAAAAATATTTTGAAAAAAATATAAAAATTGGCTGCAAAGCACAATAAAAATTAATTGCGGTGAATCAAGTAAAATTGAGAAACGACGAATTGGACGCCCAAAATTGTCTTATCCGGCTAAAGGGGAAGAAGCGCAAAGAAAAGAAGCAGCAGCCCAATTGAAAGCTCACGGTAGCAACGTACCATTGCTAATTAAAACAGCGAGTAAAGCTGCTCGATCTCAGGGACTCATAGATCTTGCTGTGGTCCTTAACATACTTTCGAATAGTCCCGAAATGGCTAGAGATTAGGCAGATTTTAACAAACCCGGAAAGGGAGGGCGGAACCACGCCCATTTTTTCAAAAACTATTTCTAATGTATTCCATAACAATAATAAAAACACCGTTTAAAAATGTCTTACTTAGTTAAAAAGTTATTAATTAATATTTCGTCAGGGAAGGGGCGGACGAACATTTTTCTAAAAACATTCCTATCGATGCCTATAACAATAATAAAAAAACCGTTTCGAAAAATCTTACATAGTTTAAAAGTTATTAATTAATACCATGAAATCGGCCAAATTCCCCATAGTGCACTGTTATGGATTAAGGTATAATTTGAAAACAAATTATAAGTTAACAATATTTACATACATTACTTTTATTTTAGGCGAATTAAACTGATTTCCCCTGCATAAAACGCCTGTTTTGCAAATACCTTTGCATTTCTGCTACATACGTAGAATCAAGAGAAGAAAAGAAAAGAGCGTTCAGCAAGGCGGGGCAAATTGTTTCCGAGAAACGCACCCGGCTCAAAGAAGAAAAAACATACTTTTATTTTTAAATCAAAACTTTTGGTTAAAATAAAACAATTTTCTTGAAAACTTAAAACAAAATTTTACTGTCGGACGATAGTATCGGTGACTATCGATGGCACTATCGACACAGTCGAGAGTTTGAGAAAAACAATCGCCGACTATCGATGGCGCCGACTATCGATAGTTCTCCACCTCTAGTACCCATACATATAAAGATCAGCTTAACCGCGGAAGAACCTTCTTGATGATGCGCTTCTCTGCGACTGAACAACCAAAAAAGTTCAATGAGATTATGAGTTTAAAAATGAGCGTAAGAATGATAGTAAGATTCTCTCTGGGGCCCCCGGGGGCCTGACGCAAGAAATTTTTGCGTCCATTTTCGTTGTATGAAATGAGAATTCTATATTTTGTATGGTTAGTGGTTCAAGAGACACACAAAGCGCCTTTATTGGACTCCCAGGCAAGTCAGTAGGCATGCCCCAAGGCTCTGGGCTGGGGCCGCTCTTGTGGAATGTAATGTACGATGGAGTCCTCCAAATCCCAATGGCTGAGGGAACATCCATCGTTGCATTCGCAGACGACGTTGCAGTAGTAATCGTGGCGAAAACAGTTGGGGAGGTGGAAACACTAACTAACTTCGTGGTCAAGAAAGTGGAGGCTTGGCCTTGGTCCAGCCGGAGAAAAGTTGAAACGGTAAGAAGGAGTAGCCGTCACCTCAAGGAGAACGATAAAATACCTTGGGGTAATGCCGGACACGCGGCTTTCATTCCGAGAGCATCTGGAGTATGCACACAAGAAGACAAGCGCTATGTCGAGGGCACTCTCGCACATGCTCCTAAATATTAGCGGCCCGAGGTAACAAACAGCACAACACAGTACAACACAGCAGCAAACTCTTGTAGCCTCAACATGATATACGTAGTATTCAAAAATGTATAGTAGTAGAAATATTTAAAAAATAATATAAACGCATATAAAAACAAAAACTCTTGTATATGGAGACACATGTTTTCAGACAAATTTTGAATCGCAATCTTAAAATTTTCAAAACGTCGACCCTTGTACTGATTAAGGATAAAGTACATTTACCAAAATGCACGGAAGAATTACACGAGGCGATATTAGGTGATATTTTGCATGTTGTAGATGCTCTAGATGAGCGTACACACAACATGATATTGAGCAATTTCTTATTGCCGAAAAAATATGAAATATATCAAATAATATTATTGATTATAATCGGACTTTATATTTTTAATTTCCCCCTAT
Organism: Drosophila pandora; assembly: GCA_021223865.1. Taxonomy (NCBI): domain Eukaryota; kingdom Metazoa; phylum Arthropoda; class Insecta; order Diptera; family Drosophilidae; genus Drosophila; species Drosophila pandora. Next base: position 10,434 of record JAJJHT010010136.1, on the reverse strand, counting down.
TTAATCATTTCTACTTACTATACAATTATTATTATGGTACACTTTCAGAAAAATCTCCATGGCTTCTGAAAAAGAAAAATCCAATGACAACAAGCAAACTAATTTTAATATGCTTCAACAATTTCAACTCCTACGCTGTTTGGTGAGTAGAGCAACAAACAAACTACAAGCAACAACTTCATAAAATTATATTAGGGATACACCAAATTAAAGGTAGTGTTTTCATTAGATGGATTTTATCCAAACATTTTGCCAAAAGTACTTCGGCTTGGGAGAAATTTGCGTAAATTTAAAACCCTTTTAAATCACAAAATTTGAGATACCGGGGACATTGGTGTCATCAGACACTAATATTTATTATCGAAAAAACGCGTCGATAGGTACCTCAACTATTCTGATCACACATTTCTTTCAAATCTTATGTTTCTTAAATTTTTCTCCGAAAAAAATTCTCGTCGGCGTTTGCCTTATTATACCCATCAAAAGGGTCTTACAATTTTAGTGAAAAGTCTGCAACGCAGTTAAGGAGACATTTCCACACACTTATATTTGAACATATCTTATCAATATCTTAAGTAAAAAATTTCGTAAAGATCGGGCGACTTTATCCTAGGATATGGCATCTATAGGCTGTCATATAACTAAGCGATCGGAAATGGCACAACCTTTTAATGGTGAAATACACTTAATGATCGGTCCGTTCCGATACGATACGATATATATTATACATAAGCGGCTTCGCCCGAAGTTAGTTTTCCTTTCATGTGTTTATTTGATTTTTTATATGAGGTAGTATTTAATAGAATAAAAAGACATTTTCTTAAAATCTAATAAATAAAAATATAAGGTTGTAGGCGTTCTTATTGCCAAGAATTGTTAATTTTAAAAATGTTTTTGCTCTTAGCTAATTAGCTCATATTCATTTTTGCCATGCGAATTAAGAATTAATAGTTGAAAGCACGCATTTTTGTAATTAATTTCAAAGTAAATAATTTACTCAGAAGATTATATAATATATATATTTTGCAAAACTATTCTCATCAAATATTTACAATTTATGGACTTCCACAACTCGCTTGTAGATCGTTTTACAGCCGCAAGAGACTACAATGCCAAACATACACACCTGGGACCTTGTGACTCTCCAAAGTACAATTTATATTAATAAATGTGAAAAAAATTCCTCTATGTTTCCCCTCACGTACTGGACAGCAGCACTGAAGCTCCCTGACTTTATAGACTTTGGGTCACAAAAACCATATCACGGAATCTAATAACTGGCAAAGAACGACATAGAAAGAATCAAGGAGGTAATATCAATATAGCCCTCGGTAGTGACATATTGACTCTAAAGACTACGAGCTACTTATCTGCATGAACCCAACGTATCTTCTTTAAAGATGTTACCTCGCGTTTAGCCCGCGTCACATCTGGTGTACCCCAAGGAAGCCATCTTGGACCCTTACTTTTTATATTATTCATTATTGATTTTCCCCTTGCCTTAACTGATTCACTTGTACATATGTACTCTAATGGTGTTAAGCTTTGTCTTTAGTATAGGTTCACTAATGCCCAATCTAGACATCAATCCGATATGAATAATGTTCGTCCGTAGAGCGTTATGCGGCCACTGCGTCGAACTTGAACTCGCGGGCATACCGGTAGGTTCTGGAGTCGTAGTCAAAGAATGTACAAAAGTTCTAACTAAATGTACCTGGGTTCTTCAAGGGTCTGCTCGGGTTGAACAGGCGCTTTCTGGGATCAGGCAGAGGAAATACTTGAAATCCTGGTTGGTTGTCCTCAAATACAGATGGTAAGAGGTTTCGGCTGATTCCGTATCGGTAGGTCCTACTGGCGGTCCGTTTCACAGGAGCAACACTCAGCGATGCATACGTATCGACAGGTCCTACTTGTGGTCCGTTTCACGGAAGCAACAGAAGGTTAGATAAAAAGAGGCCTACTTGTGTTCCGTTTACACAGAAGCAACACTCGAAGAAGGTTTGTCAAGAAAGGTCCTACTTGTGGTCCGATTCACGGGAGCAACACTCGAAGTATGTTGGTTTTAAGTGCCGTAACTTGACACTGAGTACCGAACAGATTTACTCTGTATTCGCAACTATCGTTATTGAACCAGGTGATCTTTTATAAGATCAGATAATTACATATGTTGTGTCTTAACTAAGGTTAGATGGTAAGGTCAATGTTAACGGATGTACGTGCCATGTACTAGTTCTGGGTCTGCTGACTCAGATCGGTATTGGGTTTCTGCTCAGCTCGCTGGTTTGCTTTCTCCGGTCAGTCGGTCATTCGATATTGCTGATTTCTGTTTCTGGGGCCGTCTTTTGGAGCTGGCTTATTAGGTCTTGGCATTAGGGGTGCCAACAGATAAATTTCAAAATTGGTGTTTGAAAAATAACCTCACGCTTAACGGAACGAAATGTGAACTAATGTCATTGTATAATTAGATGTAGATAATAAGTGGAATTTTATGAAGTCTAGTGTAAGTTAGTTTAGGGCGGAGCGGGAGCGCAAGTGAAGCTCTCACTTGCGCTCACCCATGAATTCGCCCCGCTTCGCCGCACTAGATAAGCTAGGCTTAAGGTTTGTTAATATGAATATAATCGAATTTATAACGTCAAAGAGTGCACGCATTTTCGTTTTCGTTTGTTTTTTTCGCAATTTAATTTAATTTCTACAGCCACCTATTATTCCTTTTGTTTTCGCGAATAGATAAACTAATCTCATTAAACATTTTGGCGCCCCCGGGTGGACTGTAGTATAATTAAATAAAAAAGCAACAAAAAAAAAAAATAGTGACAGTGACACAAACATATATAATATATATATTAAATATATACATATATTCGAAAAAAAAAGGAGTTGCTCGCGACGGTTGTGCCAGTGAATTCAAAATACAAAATAAAGAATTCTCCGCGTCGCGAAACTTCTCCAATCAACTACATAGCTGCTACTGGAAGGAGTCGTCGTTCCCATGCCCTGCACCTGCATCAATTGTGAAAGGAAAGTGGCCGCAGGATTAAAGGATCCGAAAGCAGAACCCCAGGTATTTGTGCAAAAAATTGAAAGTTGAGATAAGACAAATTAAAATCCGTCTTGTGCTGGAATATTGCACCCTCCTTTCAATTCTTGGCGCATACGTACGTAGAAAAAATAGTAGAGCAAAAATAAATAACAACATATATAAAAATTCTAAAATTTTAATTATAAATATATGTGCTAACCTAAATGTACTGCCTGTGGATAAAATAAAAAA
>JAJJHT010010100.1:0-24515 GCA_021223865.1 Drosophila pandora | reverse complement strand
GTTTTAAATCAAACATGAACACAAGCACGCGCACCAAGCCCCTCAAGATTTGACGTCACATATTGACTTTTCTTTAAGTCGATGATTCATTATTTATTAAACCTTATTACTAGTATTTTGATACGTCATCGAGTGCTTACAAAGTCTAATTTTAAAGCGGTGATCAACTGAAAAGGCAGACTTAGACTTTCATTGTGACAGTGCAAAAAAATAATAATTAAATGGGGAATTTCGAATGCCATTGAACTCTGTTTAAGGGAGAAATTCTGACTTTAGAATTCATGCCAGCTGACGATTAATGAGTTTAATCGTAAACGGTAAGTACACTTACTTCAAAATCCAATTGTTGTTTCATAATTTAAGGCACACACGAATCGAAAAAGTAATTATTTACATGGAATGCAAATTGCGACCGATTTTGCTCGGGTAATTGAAATTACAATTGATTGTATTTCCTTAAAGTCAAATAATTTGTTGTGATTAAAAACCAGTTTTTTCGCGGTTTTTGAGATATTCAAAACGAACGTTACATTTCGAATTGCAGTGTGACCGCACTATGGGGTAACATGTGAATGGCAAAACAGTCATTAGAAGAAGAAGATTATTATCGACATTTTCCCACATCTATTAAAATTTTTAATAGATTTGTTTAAATTTTGATTTTTATACAAACAATATGAAAGAACGAGATCTAAAGCGTGCCTACAACAATGTCCTGGCCCAGGCCATCTCCTCGTCTCATCAGTACCTATTTGCCGGGAATCTCTTTGGCGATATCTTTGTTTTGCGGTAAGATTGGTTGAGCTATTTAGAATCTGAATAATAAACTAAACCATTTTGAAGCCTGAAGGAACTTGACCAGAGCTCTGAGGAGCCCCCCGGCAAACTGAAGTTGTTTCCCCAAGGGGGCCATGTGGACATCAACTGCCTGGCCTTCCACGGCAACTTCCTCATCGTGGGTGCCGTGGGTCTGATCTACGGACTACTGTGGAACGAGAAGGAGGAAACTCTGGGGCCGAAACGGAGCTGGGAGATCAAGATTCCCATGCAGGTGGATTCCGTTGAGGTACCCGATGTTAACTTCATGTGGCTGAACCACGACACGAACACCCTGTTCGCCGGCTGTGGCGATGGGGTTATCTACCAAGTGAGCCTGGAGGACGGACGCATCCAGCGGGAGTACCGTGGCCATACCGACTATGTGCACAGTGTGGTAGGCAACGAAGCCGGACAGATCTTCTCTGGCGCCGAGGATGGTACTGTGCGCATTTGGAGCACGACGCAACAGGAGGCCACGGGGCTCCTGGAGCCATATAAGAACCCTAAACTGTTGCGACCTGATTGGGGAAAGTGGATAGGCGCCGTGGCTGTAAACGATGACTGGCTACTGTGCGGCGGTGGACCAAAAGCCTCCATTTACCACCTGCGCTCCATGGAATGCTCCCGGGTGTTCGACTTCCCCGGCCGTGTGCATGTCTGCGATTTTGTGGACGACTGCGTCTTCATTGGTGGCGAGCACAACCATGTGCAATCGTACACGCTGAACGGAACCCTGCAGGCCAACATTCCGGTGGAGCACACCGCTTGCTACTCGACTGTTTGGCAGCCGGCGCCGATAAAGTTGATGTCCATTGCCGGCTTTAGCAACAAGCTGCATATCCTAAAAGACTTTCGCTTTCTGGATAGCAAGATCGAGTTGTATGGTAATATTGAGGGTGAAGAGGATAAGGCAGATGCTGAGGACGAGGACCTAAATGAGGAGCACCTTATTAGTCAAGCAGCATAATGGTTTAAATATATCTTTTGTATTTTTAAGGATTTTTACATTAAAGATCAAATTGCCCATTTTTGCAGCCGTTTCGTGTGATCCTTAAATGTTGCAGATGCTCTCTCCCCACATTGTTTTCAAAAACACAGTTGCCGAAGGTCAGAGTTCCATTATCACTTAGGGCAAAATCCTCCAGCATCTTAATAAAGTTGCGGGAAATGATATCCTCATCTGGTCGAATAGCTCCTCTGAAGGGTCCCACGTCAAAAATAAGAAAGAAGTCATCTCCATGGACAGTACCTTAAAAAAGTGACAAGTTAATCAATTGAGTATTTGTGTGAAAGTTCAAAACCTACCAAAATAGATATCACTGCGGTTGGAAAGGCGTTGTCCCACTCCACTAATCGATGGGTTGTCGTACACAAACGAGTAGACAGGACTTTTGCCGTGTTGGCGATGAAGTTCCACAGCCTTTGGTACACTGTTTCTGAAGAGCTCATCCGTGAACATGCGCTGCAAGTCCCAATAACTTTCTATGCCGAAACGCCGATCTCCTAGATAGGCTTGCCTTAGATCTCTGGAATAACTATCCAGGTCCTTGATGGTTTCGAAGGAATCCCTATAGAATAGCAAGTACGGTGCCCAGTCGAACCAGCGATCATTCAGGGTTTCAATCCAGGTGTCCCCAGATTTGTTGGATTGTTCCAGCAAAGCAGCAGCATTGTATCCACCGTCTTCAGTTGTATAGGAGGCAACCCAAGGGATTTGGGAAAACTTTCCACTTCTTATGACTTCACTGGGGTGTTGGGTGAGGAAGGCACCTGGAGCATCCGAAGGCTCAACCACAGGACCAAATGGAGTGAATGGAACGTAGGAAAATATCAGGAATCTCTTCACAGCAGTCACTACTTCACCGGCAGGTTTCGATTGGAGGCATTTCTTGAGGGCGACGGAGTCATCCAATTGCCCGCAGCCCAGGTGGCGGCCCAGTTCAAAGGCTCGTCTTCGAGCTCCCCGCTGAACAACCCAAGGGTCCAGGGCGTTGCCGCTGACGGAAACTGCTGCCTTCGCCAACTGGCCAAAATCATGGCGCAAAGTCTGCAGGTGAACAGAGGCTCCTCCCGCCGAGTGACCAATGAGCACGATGTTCTCGGGTCTGCCACCGAAGTAGACTATGTTTTTCTTGACCCATTCCAGGGCCAAGCGTTGGTCCTTCAGGCCAAAGTTGCCGGGTATGTCCTTATCCCCAGTGCTCAAAAAGCCCAGAGGTCCAACACGATAGCTAATTTTGACCACTATCATAGTTCCCTGCCGCATAAGATACTGGTGTCCATTCAGCGAAGCTCTGCCGAACATAAAGGCCCCTCCATGAAGAAGTACCAGCACTGGGAAACTCCTCCTGGTGCTGCTCTTGGGCCTGTAGACACTCACCGTCAGGCAGTCCTCCTGACCAGCCAGCTTGTTGGTATCATCGATGAACTGATTCCATTGCATACATGCTACGGGTGGTTGAGTGGCGTTGAAAGTATCCTTCCAGTGTCCTTCATACGGTTTGGGAGCCTCGAAGCGGAGATTGCCAATCGGTGGCTCGGCATACGGCAGCGATTCGTAGCTTTAGTAGTGTCCATTGTCCCGACCAAGGAGCCTGCCGTTTGGAATCTCGACGATCAGAGGATCAGAAGAGGATTCAGACTCCACTGAGCCCGTCCAATAAATCCAAATTAAAATCGCACACGTGCACCACTTCATTTTGAGACGCGACTGCCGACAAACAGGGCTTACGTACCCGTTTTTATAGCCTCTCCCGAAATGAAGTCACTTGTACCAGATCCCACATTTAAAACATTTAATTTAACGCGTTCGAATCATGTAAACGCCCTGCCGAAAATTAGCTCATATTAAATTTTTTTAGTACTTAAACAAACAAATGCTATAACGACGGGTTTATGGTTTGAGTTCAGGTAGTATTTTTGAATAATCATTACAGAAACTCTTAGGGAAATTTTATAAATGGTTTGTTTTCACAACCTTTCCGAGTTATAGAAAGTAGTTGAAACTTTTCACTGCCAGTATTATCCTGAAAAGTGCAGTCCCCAAAGGATAATGGGCCTCCATCGAAAACAGCAAAGCTCGTTATCATTTTAATAAAGCTTTTGGAAATCTTTTCCTCATCGGAACGCAGACGGGAATCTCTCAGGGCGCTTTCGAACATTAAAAAGTAATCGTCGCCATGGACAGTTCCTAAAAAAATCATACATTATATAAAATAAAGCATTAAAATAACATTACAATTACCAAATTTGATATCCCTACGTTGAGTTAGAACCTGCGCCACTCCTTTGTCAGCAGGATTATCGTAGACATACGCATAAACAGGACTTTTGCCGTATTTGCGATGAAGGTCCAACGAGTCCTGAGTGCTGTTCTTGAAAAGGACATCCGTGAACATTTGCTGCAGGTCCCAATAGCTTTCAACGCTGAATCGTCGATTTCCGAGGTATTCCCTTCTAAGTTTCCTGGAGTAGTCATCTACTTCCTTAATAGTTTTCTCCGAGTCCCTGTAGAATAACAAGTATGGAGCCCAGTCGAACCACCGATCATTGAGTTTCTCTATAATAGTTGGTCCTCCTGGATATGATTCCTCCAGTAGCGAGGCGGCATTGTAGCCACCATCTTCTGTCACATAGCTTACTATCCAAGGAACGCTTCCAAACTTTCCACTTTTTATTACCTCTTCAGGGCTTTGGGATAGAAACACCTCGGGAACATCAGAAGGCTCCACTACAGGACCGAAAGGAGCAAAGGGAACTTTTGGAAGGACTAGAAGACTTAGCACCGCTGACACGATTTCTTCAGCCGGCTTGGATTTTAGGCAGTTCTTAAGGACCTCAGAGTCATCCAACTCCCCACAGCCCAAGATGCGACCCAGTTCGAAGGCTCGATATCGAGCTCCTTTCTGTATAACCCAAGGATCCAGAGCGTTGCCACTTAAGGAAATGGCAGATCGGGCTAACTGTCCAAAGTCCTCCTGCAAAAGCTGCAGATGCACCGAGGCTCCTCCTGCGGAGTGGCCAAGAAGGACAATGTTCTCCGGTTCTCCCCCGAAGTTGGCAATGTTTTTCCTGATCCATTGGAGGGCCAAGCGCTGGTCTTTCAGTCCGTAGTTTCCTGGTAAAAGGCTATCCCCCGTGCTGACGAAGCCCAGAGCTCCCAGGCGATAGCTTATCTTGACAAGAATGAAGCTGCCTTCTCGCATAACATTCTCGTGTCCATTTTGAACTGCTCCGCCCCGACTGAAGGCACCCCCATGGATGTTCGCTACCACGGGAAAACTCACACGGCTCGTGTTCTTGGGCTTGTAGATGCTAACTGTGAGGCAGTCCTCCTGTCCTACTGTGTTTATTGCCGTTTGCAGGCACAGAACAGGTGGCTGGGTGGCATCGAAGGTTTCTGTCCATTTGCGATTATAGGGTTTCGGGGCTTCGAAGCGGAGATTCCCTGTTGGAGGCTCTGCATAGGGAATGGACTCGTAGCTGTAGTAGTTTCCGTTATCGCGGCCCCGCAGCTGCCCAGTTGGGAGCTCCACTAGAAGGGGATCACTGTCATTACCGATGCACGAATCAATCCCGAGACAGATCAGTAGAAAGACACATCCCGCGGAGCTCATGTTGTTAATTCCACAAAGCACCGATCGCAACTATCAGGCCAACTGACAACAGGAACTTGTTTACTGGCAACTGAATCAAGTCTCAAAAATAATGACGACATTTTGGCTGTCTCTGCCACTGCACCTATTATGTGCTTTTATAATTCAATCGATAAGGTTTGTTTTTATTTAATCGCTAGCTGAGAAATGGGGTATAATTCAATTGTTCCTTAAGAGCTTTGTTTGGAATTGAAATATTTTATGTTGCGGCTTATGGAAAATGAGTAAATGGCTTGTTCTCGCATCCTTCTCGGATTATGGATCATAAAGTTCTCACTGCCCACGTTATCCTGAAAATTGCACTCTCCAAAGGTAGGTTTTTCCCTTTTCGCTAACTGAAAACTGCAATTGATTGCATACTAGCATAGACCTCATACTGTAATAAGTATAAACTGCTTTCAGCGAAGCTTTGAATTTTGATTAAATTACTTTTTATTTACTTAAGGACTTAAGGAAATCGCTTAAACTGTTTGTTCTCGCATCCGTCACGAGTTATTGAGAGTAAATTGAAGTCCTCACTGCCGACGTTATCTTGAAATGTGCAGTCTCCATAGGTTAGAATTCCTTTTTCGCAAATTGCAAAGTCCGCCAGCATTTTTATGAAATTTTTGGAAATCCTATCCTCATCTGGTCGCAGCTGCGAATCCCGAACTACATTTTCGAAAATCAAAAAGTAGTCGTCGCCATGCACCGTTCCTGCAATACAAGCATCGTAAATAAAAGGATTCTTATTTAATATTCTTTTAAATTACCAAAGTTCACATCCCGGCGCTGGGTCAGCACCTGGGCGATTCCCCTGTCTGCCGGATTGTCGTAGACGAAGGCGTAGGAAGGACTCTTTCCATACTTTCGGTGGAGGTCCAAGGAGTCCTCAGTGCTGTTCTTGAAAAGGACATCCGTGAACATTTTCTGCAGGTCCCAATAGCTCTCCACGCTGAACCGCCGATTACCCAGATACTCTTGTCTCAGTTTCTGGGAGTAGTTATCCATTTCCCGGATGGTTCTCTTGGCATCTCTATAGAAAAGTAAATACGGAGCCCAGTCGAACCACCGATCGTTCAGTTGCTCTATTAGCGTAGGTCCTCCCGGAAACGACTCTTCCAGAAGTAAGGCCGCATTGTAACCACCATCTTCGGTCACATAAGTGACTGCCCAAGGTACTTGTCCAAACTTTCCGCTTTTGATAACTTCGTCTGGAGTCTGGGTGAGGAAGGCGCCAGGGAATTCTGGTTCCACAACGGGTCCGAATGGAGCAAACGGCACATAGGAAAAAATGAGGAAATTCCGCACTGCAGTCACTATGTCACTGGCCGATTTGGATTTCAAACAGGTTTTGAGGGGCACCGAGTCATCCAACTGCCCACAGCCCAGGATGCGACCCAGTTCAAATGCTCGTCCACGAGCTCCTTGCAGAACGACCCAGGGATCGAGGGCGTTGCCACTAAAGGAGATGGCAGACCTGGCCAACTGACCGAAATCCTCCTGTAGAAGCTGCAGATGCACCGAGGCACCTCCGGCGGAGTGGCCAATTAGCACAATATTCTCCGGTTCCCCACCAAAGTGATGAATATTTTTTCGGATCCATTGGAGAGCCAGTCGCTGATCTTTGAGGCCATAGTTTCCGGGTAAGTCCGTATCTCCAGTGCTAGCGAAACCCAGTGGCCCCAGGCGATAGCTTATCTTGACCAGAATGAATCTGCCTTCTCTCATAACATTCTCATGTCCATTCTGCGCGGCTCCGCCGAACATAAAGGCACCTCCATGGATGTGGGCCACCACAGGAAAGCTGCTACGACTCGAGTTCTTGGGCTTGTAGATGCTAACTGTGAGACAGTCCTCCTCTCCCACTAGCTTGTTGTCCCCAGGAGTGAATTGATCCCATTGGAGGCACAGAACAGGTGGCTGGGTGGCATCAAAGGCTTCTGTCCATTGGCGAGTATAGGGTTCCGGGGCCTCGAGGCGGAGATCTCCTGTTGGTGGCTCTGCATAGGGAATGGACTCGTAGCTGTAGTAGTTTCCGTTATCGCGCCCCCGCAACTGGCCAAGGGGAAGCTCCACCAGAAGGGGATTACTGGAATCGTCCGCGGAGGAACCGAGCCAGAGGCAGCTCAGCAAAATGAGAAATCTCACGCAGTTCATGTTGCTCACTCCACCAAGCACCGATCGCAACTATCTGCGATAGAGGAAACTGGAGCTGCTTTTATTGCCAGATCGGCTTATCGCCCCCAGTTCAGTGGACCACCTGTGCAACCAGTCCCAATCGATCTCAGCCGCCACGAGATTGTGCGGCTTCTCAGGCCTGAATTACTTTTGGGAAAAAGCTAATTTTGTGACTCTGATAAGCATGTTCAAATTAGGATACTTGTCTGTGAATCGAAGCTGAATCACTCGAATTTGTTTATCCAAAAACACACAGATTTAGTTTTTCTTCACACCTTAGGTGGGAAACTTCTTATGCAATCGCAATCAATCAAGCTTGATTAATTGCTTTTTATGCATGTTGTTTTAGTTACTAGACACTATTTGTACAGATGCCTTTGATAATGAGTTTTTAAACGGAGGCTCTTAAATGACTATACTTTTGGATGTCGTTTTAAAACTAAATCCATCTATGAAATATTCCACTTCATTTGTTCAGTACAGGGTACTCTAGAAACGATTCGACGCCAGTTTTCATTTATTTATAAAACATTATTGATAAGCTTTACTATCGACAAACAAAGTATCAAAAATACAATCAAGGGAAAATTGGTGGAACTATAATTTCCAGTTTAAATAAATCGAATAATATAAAGAAATAAAATATTTTTGTTTTAAAATTAATTTGTGATTTAGGGAAGTTGTGAGAACTGCTTGTTTTCACATCCGACTCGGGTTATTGAAACTAGATTAAAGTCCTCATTGCCAACATTATCCTGGAAAGTACAATCTGCAAAGGATAGCTCTCCCTTTTCGCTAACGGCAAAGTCCTCTAGCATTTTAATGAAGTTTCTCGAAATCCTTTCAGAATCTGGACGTTGGATATCTTGTCTAAAGATGTCGAAAATTAAGAAATAATCATCACCATGCACCGTTCCTGTGACAACGAAAAATTATTAGCTATATTTTAAAATTTATGTTATGATTACTACCGAAGTTAACATCTCTGTTCTGTGTCAGAACCTGGCCAAGTCCCTTTTCAGCTGGATTATCGTAGACATAGGCATAGACAGGACTTTTTCCAGACGTACGATGGAGATCCAGAGCATCCTGAGTGCTGTTCTTGAAAAGGACATCCGTGAACATTCTCTGCACGTCCAAGTAGCTGTCCTCGCTGAACCGTCGATCCCCTAGATACTCCTGTTTAAGTTTCCTGGAGTAGTCATCTATTTCCTGAATAGATTTCTCCGAATCCTTATAAAATAATAAGTATGGAGCCCAGTCGAACCACCGATCATTCAGCTGCTCTATCCAGGTGGGCCCTCCAGGATACGATTCCTCCAAAAGTAAGGCGGCATTGTAGCCACCATCTTCGGTCAAGTAGGATACTAGCCAAGGAACCTGTCCAAACTTTCCGCTTCTAATAACTTCATGGGGAGTCTGGGTGAGAAAAGCACCAGGGGCATCTGAGGGTTCCACAACAGGACCAAATGGAGAGAAGGGCACATACAAAAATATCAGGAAATTCTTCACAGCGGTGACTATTTCAGAAGCCTGCTTTGATTTTAGGCATTCCTTGAGAGTCACCGATTCATCCAACTGGCCACAGCCCACAATGCGACCTAGTTCTAAAGCTTGTTCACGAGCTCCTTTCTGGATTACCCAGGGATCCAGAGCGTTGCCACTAAAGGAGATAGCAGACCTGGCCAACTGACCGAAATCCTCCTGGAGGAGTTGCAGATGAACAAGGGCAGCACCAGCGGAGTGACCAATCAGCACAATGTTCTCAGGCTCTCCACCAAAACTAGCTATATTTTTCCTGATCCACTGGAGGGCCAGTCGCTGATCTTTTAGGCCATAGTTTCAGGGTATGTCGGAATCACCAGTGCTAGCGAATCCCAGTGGCCCTAGGCGATAGGTTATCTTGACCAGAATGAATCTGCCTTCTCTCATAACATTCTCATGTCCATTCTGCGCGGCTCCGCCGAACATAAAAGCTCCTCCATGGATGTGAGCCACCACCGGAAAGCTGCTACGACTCGAGTTCTTGGGCTTGTAGACGCTAACTGTGAGACAATCCTCCTCCCCCACTAGCTTGTTGTCCCCAGGAGTGAATTGATCCCATTGGAGGCACAGAACAGGTGGCTGGGTGGCATCAAAGGCTTCTGTCCATTGGCGAGTATAAGGTTCCGGGGCCTCGAGGCGGAGATCTCCTGTTGGGGGCTCTGCATAGGGAATGGACTCGTAGCTGTAGTAGTTTCCGTTATCGCGTCCACGAAGCTGGCCATTGGGCAGCTGTACCAGAAGTGGATCCTTGGGATCACCAGCGAAAGTAGACCAAAGACAGCTTAGGACAAACACAAATTTTCCGAGCATGCTTTCCACAAAGAACTGTTTTGAACTACACGGTATGAAAAAACTGGAGCTGTTTTTATTGTCTGCCACAGGTGTGCTTCGATCTAGTTAATTTCCTCACGCAATACAATTGGCAGAGTTCTAAGGCCTGAATTTAAACAAATTACTATTTTTTTATTATAATGGAGATATCAACATTTAAATGACAGTCGATGCGTTAGTTAAATTACTCGAATTATTTATTTCCCACAATTGGTTCTGATGCTTTTTTTTTATTTTTTGAAATGGTCTCAGATTTTATTTACAATTGTGTAACATTTGTTACACTTATTGAAAAGCTCTCATAAAAAAACTGACATCCGAAGGTACACTGATACATACATTTCATAAAACTTTGGATTTAGCCAAAATCTCTTTTTTTTCAAAAATATAATTGACAATCAGAGTGATGTTTGATTTTGTATATTATTTTAATATTTTTTACAAGTGTATATATAAAGTAAGCTATATTACAGGTATATATTTAAGGTATATGGCATTCTGAAGAATAAATGTAACCTCTAGATAGTCTTGGTTTCCTTAGAACTCTATGACTCCGGGCAAGTATTTGTCAATCAGACTCTGGTAATAGGGCCACAGAGCCTCAATATCCGGCACCACCTCGCTCTTCGTGTACAAGTCATAGCGACTAGAGGGAATTGCGATTATTGGATTTATGTTACAAACTTAATGGCAGGATTTTAGTACTCACTTGAAAATCAGGACCCACTTCTTGGTCTCCGCATCCTTGGGCGCCTCCAGGTGCTTGTAGTCGCCGCCGTTGTGCCATGGATAGAAGGAGTGGAAGCGGATGATGTTGCATGCCACGTCCGGCAACTTGGTCTTGTTGTGCTTGAGGACGTTGTACATGTACTCGTCGTGGCCCCAGGACATCAGCAGGTTGTCCACCCCACAGTTGGGCTGGTAGATGCCGTACTCGGTGTTGTAGGCGGGGTTGTCCCCATCCGGGTTGCCCTCGAAACTCTCCTCCCGGTAAACGATGCTGTCGCCCCACCGGCAGCCCACGGCGAAGGTATCGCCCACCACCGCCCACTGGGGCTCATCGTAGAAGGCCATAATCTTGCCCAGATCGTGGATGAGGGCGGTCAGGTGGAGCCAGTCGTGTTCCGGGAACTCGGCGCGTGCTCGCTCAGCTGCCTGGAAGGCGTGGATGATGTTGGGCAGATCCAGGTCAGGATCGGACTCGTCCACCAGGTCGTTGAGCTTCTCCAAGGCTTCGCGAATTGTCATCTGAATTGTGTCGAACTTCAACCAACGGTCACGGCGTCCTTAGGAAATTATAATTTTTAATAAATATTTGTTTTTGATTTATGGCTGCTCATATGTCCTTACCCTTGACAAAGTCCACTGTCTGGTTCAAGTGCATCTGGCGATAGGTCTGTCGTACGCGCTCCTTCAAAGGATCTGTGGTGTCAATGCTGTAATCCCTGAATTTGGAGGGATTTTTGTCGGCGAACGTGGGCTCAGGGCGCATCAGCTCCGAGGGATCCAGCAAATTGACATGGTTCTAGAATTAATTTGTACATTTCTTGTTATTGAAATATTCTGAATTGATGATTTGTCTCATATAGTTCTTACCTCCGCAAGGATTCTCATTTTAAAAGGATATGATTATTGGTCTGGAAGTAGTTTTTCAAATAGTACCGGGCACTTGAGCGACTAACTCGCGTTTGAAATTGTTCTCGGCCTGGCCGCTCACTTTTATAGTCGCTTGGCCCTCGGAAACTCAATGGAATTCACAATCACATCGCATCGTATATAGTAGATGTTTCTCCTCTTCTAAATATACTCGAAATATGATTTATAGTACATTTGTTATTTTCAAAACACGAGAGTGGCTTTTGCAGCTTCCCCCGGGCTTCCTACATTATCAAAACGATATGCTGTAATTTATATTATAGCTATAACTTATAGGAGTCCCTGCCGTTCCTCAAAGTATTCAAGTTCGTTTTTTATCAGAAGTCTTGGTCGCCTACATAACGCCGGTCGCTGATATCAGGAGCTGCTGCACAATCCCATAAAACTGGAAGCTGCACTTGACTGATAATGCTACATTTCATTTTTGTTTTATTGTATTATGAGTATATCTGGACCAAGTGCAAGGCCACGGCTTTGGAATACGAGACTTGATGATTACTTAGGTCGTTAATGATTTTATTGTCAAGGCCTTCGATTGAAGAATTCTAGAAGGCATAAGATTCTTGCGTTCTTAGGACTTTACAAGTACTTTAGTTCAGCTGCAATCCGTCCATCTTAGAGAAAGTTATCATGAGGCTGGCGAGTGACTGGGCTTTGGCTCAAATGTCACGCCTCAAGCCCCTAAAAATTCCTGCTCCGATAGCTCTGGTAGTAACCTTGAACAACCGCCAGGAAAGCCACAAAACCAGAGCTCCCGGCCCAGAGCTCCCATCCAAAGCTCTAAATGTAGCAACAAAGACCTGGCAATCTGGGTACACAGTCATCAAGCTGAAAATTAATGTGCCATCAAGGGGGGGATTGCCTAAAGAAAAGTTATCAGTCGTCTCATGACGTCGATCCCATACGATCCGATCCACATCAAGTCGAATCCGGACTCACACACGCCGCAAAGTGCGAACTACAACTTGAGATTTCACACTGCCCACGAAGGGGCGGACTGATCGCTCTCGGCTATATATTCTATATACAAAGTTAGGCAGATCTGGGCCGGAGGGGCTTGTTCTATGGTTCCTCCCAAGACGTAGTATCGCCTCCGGTGACGAACACCAGGGGTCAGTTTGTAACGGTTGGCTGTCAATAAACCTTATCGTTCATTAGGGGAGCGGTTCGGCACTCGTAGGTATTGGGGCGGCAATGGAAAAGTTTCATAATATTTATATTCCCTGGGATGCTGGTGTCATCAATTAAGTCAGAACGTGCCGAGGCGAGGGTGTCAGCCAATAAAAATAAACGGAAATTGGCCATGCAATGCAATTGCCTTTTTTATGGAAATGACAGTTGGCGCAAATCTTGACGCGAGCCAGAAAGTTCTAGGTCACTCCATATCAAGCAGATCCATCTCATTAACAAACAATGATAAGCTAATTAGAAAATGCCTGAATTCATTCTATAATTAACCAAGAGGTTAAACGTAGGAGTCGAAAGGTCGCAAGGACAAGGCGTCCAGACGCAATGAGACAAACAACGATGATCAATCCGTTTTCCACACACAGTGGGCCCTGCCTTTGGCTAATTTAATCGACAGTGATTACTCAGTAGAAAATGAAGTGCATTTTAGGGGGGGTCCGCCGTGTTTACTACAGGGCAAAAGTGATTATCAATAAATCACATTTGCGAGCTCGACTTTCGCCAGACGAACTCTTCGGATTGTTTCAAAGTTGATATTTCGCTGATAGGTTTGTGCACATGTTTGCCATAATTCACCAGGCCTCGCTGACAGCAGGAGGTCAGGAGGTCATCAAAGTACTCTAACCTACTCTGCCTGACTAGGATCTCTTAGTGGCTGATATTCTGGGAAAGCATTTCTCCTAAATGTTTCGTGAAATCGAATCGTATTGTGGGAATGGCCCGAAAGTATGCTTTAATTAAAGTTGCAGATTAATTAAACTGACAGAAACGATAATATAATATATATATCCCATTTTATTATTTAAGAATATCAATCAGCAATTTGATTGATTACACTTGGCTTTAAGCCATATTTATCTTTCATGTTTGATTGTTTGATTTAAACCATTTTTTGTGGATTCAATTCCTGTAGGTTGCGTGCTTATAATGGATTTTATTCTTTGTTATTATTTTGCCAAAAGAAACAGTTTGTGAATAAAATCCATGTGTTTGTTGGTTATTTATTTTAAAGCGTCAATAAATGCTTTGCCAGCCATTACAAAAAGTGTCAGTATTTTAAACATTTAGATTTATATTTTTGACTGTCAGATGCCAGCACGTAGTTCATTTTATTATCTTTTTTTTTTTTTGCTTTGTAACTTTAAAGTTAAAACTAAGCTTCGCTTAAATCGGCAGCTGTTAGTACAACTGCGAGGAGTGTAACCAAAAATACGGATTTGAAATGGGGAGTCCTTCCTCCAGCGGATGAGTCCACAAACAGTGGAGCTTCTTGTCGGTTACTATAAACGGGTCTATCATTCAGGGGTTGTGTGGGCCTGAAATTATTCTTCAGGTGATCATCGTGGGCCGTCAGCAGGCGAAAGGCATTAAGCTGTAAGGAAATCTTTAACTAATCACATAATTTAACAGAAAAAAGGGATAATCCACCTGATTCTCGGTTATGTCAATGGGAGACCGAAAGTCCATCCAAATCACCTCTTCACTGCATGGAGGAGTGGTCAAGGATCCTGTGTAGGTGTAGTAGTTACTCAAGTCCTTGGAGAAATACTGGCGTAGTGGAAAAGTCTTGGTTATCTTCACGGATTGGCCTTTTCTTTCGATTTGTGGCAACAAACTTGTGAAATTGGAGTAGCCCCCAGTTGCAGTGCTACGGATCTGGAAATCGGGTTATTCTATAAGAAAAATAAGGTTTCTATCAAAAGACTCACCTGAAAGAAAAAGGCCATCACGGCAATGCCATGGTCCTTTCCCAAGGCACTGGCAAAGCTAGAATACTCCAAATTCCTCAGGACCACGTGCAGCTCTGCGGGGTAGGCATGATTGTCGATCATGTCCTCACTGCCCACCGTGTCGTTCTCACCCCAGTGGAAGTGAAACTGCTCAAACTGGTAGCCCACAGAGGACCTCTCGGCCAAAGGACCTCCCTTGACCCTGGGCGCCTTGCCCTCATTGAAGCTCATCTTGACCAGGACCGTGTGCCCGTTGTTGGTCACTAGCATGGTCTTGGGCTCCACGTTAAAGTTGTGGAACTCAAGCTTGGGATAGTTGTTCTGCTTGACACTCACGTGGTTTATGTTGATGGGGCTTTGGTGCTTGCCAGTACAGCGGGCGTACTCCTCGCCCCAATGTGCGGGTCCTGATCTGCCCTCATAGCCAAAGTCCTGGGCCCGAACTCCTCCTACCAAAGCTAAAATGGGTATAAATAGGAGACTATTAATAAACCTCCCAGAGGGATTCAAGGCCCTAACTATAAGTTAAGCTAAGTTATAAATACGCCGTGTGCACACTCCGTTAATGAGGTATTTGTTGTCTTTAGTAATCAGCTCAGTTTTAAGTTTCCCGACACATGTAATTGTCCAAACAATTAGCAGCTTGTCGTAGTTCCTCGGAAATGTTTACCCAGAAATATGGTTTCAGCAAAGAATGCGGGGCTCTGATAAAATAAAATTTCTTGTCCACTTTTTACCATAACGCCCCATAATTTGTTTTCAGTGTCTGCGTTTAAACAAACTAATTTGACGACAGCAGCAAAAACAAATTCTCACAAAATTAGCACATCACATCACCGATTTATTTATCATTAACAGTTTCACGATTTTGGAGCAAATTTCAGTCAATTTTAAAGGAATTTAAATCAACGGATTGCTAAGTGAATCGGATTAAAACAAAAAAATTAATAGTATCTAATTTGAGCTGTGAATGGAGGTAATTATAGTTATTATTTTCATTTGATTTGTCAAAACTCATTATTAGGTTTGGTATTTTTTAATTTTTATTATAGAGTTAGTAAGCGATTGTATATATATGCTCACCAAAAAGATTGCTACACTTAAACCATTTCCATTCCGGTGGCTGGACATTGTCTTCCTTTGAACTATTTTTGGTATCACTTTTTACTAGGTGGCTTGAAGGAAAATCTTATAAATAATTGGCCGGATTCCGGAGACTCGACTTGTGACTATTTCACGTGTTTCTCCGCCGAATGATGCCTCACAACTGCTTTCTAAGCCGTAGAAAAGTGCCAAGTTTTCTCACTTCCCCCAGCCAGATGTTTTGGGTAGAAAAACACTTACGACTTCAAGATAGCCTTTAAGTTATGGCTTAGAATTAAGAAAATTTATAGTTATAGAGTTTTAAATATTTTGGTATTAAGACACTCTATAATTATTAGTTTCTATTGCACCGAGAGTCATGTCATTCCTATATTGTATTCTAGATAAAATAAGATGACTTCCACAAACTTCAGAAGCGAAAAGCCAATTAAACATAAATATAAAATCTTTATTTATTAACAATAATTTAGTGCTACAAAGACATAAGTTAAAGTTGCAAGAAACGAAAGCATTGCTTGAGCCAAGCATTTAAAATCACAACATGCAAAACCAGGAGGTCCTGTTACCCACAGGACTTCCTCTAGACGGATACAATGCACTCTAGACAGTCTCGGCGAGAGGTGCTGCATAATTTATGAGTTAGGGTATCGTGCCAGCTGAGCTTCGTTAATTTGGTTTCAACAATCCACCGACCTGTTTGCTTGTTTGTTTTTCCCAGTTGATGTAGGTATGTGCGCCCGTCCAGGGCATTAGACGTCGTCCTGTTTGAACAACAAACAGTGCAGGCGAACAAGAGCAGGACATGTAAATTGCGGCGCTTAATTAGACGGTTCAGCACATGCTAGGCACTTAACAATTGACCTTCGATTTCCGGCCACAAAACTCTAATTAAAAACCGCTAACAGCGGAGACGCTTAGCAAGGTAACGAGGCCGAAACAGGGCAGCAGGACGAGGGCGAGGGAGTGCCAGGACCTCCAGCTGGCAGCAGAGTTTTCTGCATTCACAAAGGGAATCGACCCCATTTTTGTAGTGGGAATATCAATGTAATTTTTGTACAAAATACGATCGTTGAGCGGTTGGATGGGCCGGAAGTTGTTCTTCAAGTGATCATCGTTGGCGGTGAGCAGACGGAAGGCATTAAGCTGGAAGGAACATCCAAAAGTTAGTCACAGTAATAAAATATATGAAATCCAATCCCAACCCACCTCTTTCTCTGTAATGTCTATGGGAGAGGTAAAGTCTATCCAGGTGACCTCCTCACTGCACGGCGGAGTAGTCAAGGACCCAGTGTAGCTGAAGTAGCTCAACAAGCTGTTGGACACATATTCCCTCAAGGGCAGGGGATTGCTCATATTCACAGACTTTCCCTTCCTATCTATCTGGGGCAGCAGGTCTGTGAACTTTTCATACCCGTCCGACGAAGTGCGGCTAACCTGGATCAAATAGTAAAGTCATTAGTTTATTTTCGACAGTATTTAGACCGGATCAGCTCACCTGAAAGAAGAAGGCCATCACGGCAATGCCATGATCCTTGTCTAAGGCACTCGCAAAGTCCGGATACTCCAGGTTCCTCAGGACCACATGAAGCTCGGCAGGGTAAGCGTGGTTGTCGATCAGATCCTCACTGCCGATCGTATCGTTCTCGCCCCAGTGGAAGTGGAACTGCTCAAACTGGTAGCCCACTGGAGACCTCTCGGCTAGAGGACCTCCGCGCACCGTCGGTATCCTGTCCTCGTCGAAGGTCATCTTCACCAGCACCGTGTGCCCGTTGTTGGACATGTGAATGCCCTTGGGCTCCACGTGGAAATTGAAGAGCTCCAGCTTGGGAAAGTGCTTCTCCACGGCGTTCACCAGGTCGATGTTGATGGGGCTCTGGTGCTTGCCGCTGCACCGGGCGTACTCCTCGCCCCAGTGCTCCGGGCCATGTCGTCCCTCGTATCCGAAGTCTTGGCTCCAGACGCCGCCGGTAGCTGAAAAGCCAAACACAGACGGTTAGCCAAGTCGCCGAAGGTGCTAATTAATTGGTAATATAGGGGAATCGGTGACATTATGTGACAGCCAGGAGTGGGTGGGTCGAATCGGCGATAATCAATCAAGCCATCAACTATTTTCGGTCGCGGCGAAAGCTATAAATACGCCGAATGTGTGTCGTTCAAATTTTGCACTTTTATTAATGCGATGCCGTCTGTCGTCACTGGGAATCGGACTCCGGACTGGTAATTGCTCTTTTAATTAGCACAGATCTGACGGCAATTATCCATGTAAAGTTTATGGCTCTCAACGGAAACCTCTGTGAAATATGCGACCCTTGAAAAAAGGGTGCAGCTGTCTCAATTTCACATGCCTATTACCCCACAAAATCGAATTTGTGAGCCGGCAATTAACATTTCTTATTTATGGAAAATTTGGGTGAAGTATGGTTTAATTTTCATTAACGAATGCTAAGCATTGGACTTCCCACGATTGCTCACACGGTCATTAGTCGGATTAAATTGATTGGGATAATTGAAAAGACTTGGCAAAAACCACCCGTTTTTTGTGGAAGATCATGTGCCGATTGAATGACCGCTGACAGTGAACACCGTGGACACTGGTGACGAATACTAATCAAGACAGAACCCAGAATGACGGTGGGAAGGTTGAAGATCAATCAGGTGACCAGTTCGTAACTGGCTATAAATAATCAAAAGACCTATCGCTGGCATGTTCTAATACAACTATCATTTCCTGAGATTTCTTGATTTACAAGAAAGATAGTAAGGTTTTTAGATCTTTAAATAAGACATGAACTTAACCTTTATGGATGTTATAGGCCCTAAGCTATAAATGTTTCATACTACCATTAAAAGTCTAATTTTATTTTTTCATTGCTCTGTTAACTGTTCAAATATTTGCGATACTTGACTATAAAAACGCCTGCCGCACACTAAAGATGATAGTGAATAGAGTTTTTAATTGCAAGGCAAACGCACTTTCGTCACATGTTTGATTAAATTAGGGCTGTATCTCACCACAAATCAAGATCGAGGCGGCGCAAATCGCGAGCGAATGATAACTCCACATTGTTTTGATTTTTATGGGGGACACTAGACCACAAAGTGCCTTATCAGGCTGTAACTACTCCGGGCACTGCACAATACTTGCGGCTTCCTGGCCGTTTGATGTCTCACTGCCCAGTGGCTTTTTAATGTTATTTTTCACTCCGTGCTCACCCGCCGAACGCGGTCACACAACTGCGGTTAGAGCCACTGAGACCCCGCCACTTATATCACTTCCCAGTGGCTTTGTTGCTGGTGGGTTGCCAATTGCTGGATTGGAGGGAAGGGGGACTACCCAAAGAAGCGCCCAGACCCACGAAATCAATTTAAAGCCAGCAAATGCCGCGGCACTAAAAAGGTTAACCATTTCGGGGTGCCCCGACCCAGTCTTCAGTTTCGAAATAGTATTCTTGGAATACGCGTTATAAAATTCCACTCAGAGCCCCAAGTACTCTCCAACTCGTACTCTCCCCATGGAGCACTTTTTATTGTTTACCTATTTTATTTGTTTAAAGACTGGTATCCATGACTTTGGGCTATCCTTCATTTAGTTTGAAGACTAAAATGCCAAAACAAAAAGTAATTATACTTTACCGTGATATACTAGGCACTAAATTAGGAATTTAACTATTACATTGATTATATTCCACATAGATAAGGGGAGCCTCTGGTACTATCTTTGGAAGAAAACTTTTAAAGTTTTCCGTTAGTTTTTGATTTTAGATAATGCCTGTTAGATATAAGGTATCAGAGGGTATGCCCGGATGGGGGGACTTTGGAAACATAGTCATAGGAATGGCACAGGAATGGCTAATGACTAATCTGCGTGCTGGAAATGAGCCACGATGAGTAACTCCCGATGAAGATATAACAAAGCCGTGTAGTCCAAGGCGGGGAAAGACCCTCGCAGGCCGAAACTGGAGAGTCAAATTACGTCGGTTCCGAGTGTCTTTTCAAGAAACACTCAAACGTCTTTGAGTGACTCGGAGTAGGGCTAGAGTGGACGGGGGTTACAAAACCACAAATCGCCCCACACGATCTTCGACAGCAACACCAAGTGGTATTGTTCATTTTGTGGCTTCCAGCTATAGACTATATGGACTATATAGACATGGGGACAGAGTGAAGGGTTTATCTCTCTGGGGCGATATTTGTATCTGAGCGGTACTTAGTCTGATTGCTTCGGTGTTTATCTTTGCATCACATGTCGCAGCCGCAAATCGCAGGTCTCTGGAAACGTACTGTTTGCGAGTATATTGCATATTTAATGCCATTACTATTGCATGCTAATCGCATTGTGTGTTTTGCACTGCGTAACCATTTCCCTGGGCATCGGCAGCCTTTCGGGCCGATGAATAAAATTCATTCAATTAAAGCCCTCAAACAGATTAACGCAGTGGCAGTTCGTACGGAACTATTAATTATAATCGAGCTGGGCCTACAGCTTATTAAATTATGATAATGACAGCTAGGGCTTGCTGTTGACGATTCTCGGAGCCAAATCGATTTCTCAAAACTCAAAACCATAGCTACGCACTTGGCCAAAATACTCTGACTCATCAGAGTTCGGCTTGGCAGTGGAAATTTTTCCCCAAAAGCTGTTAAGCATTTGCATTGTAGTCCGGGTAAACTTTTAGGCTACCTGCGACTTATCCGAAAGCGAATATTAAAACGACCTCCATGATATGTCAAGCGGAAACATAAATGTCTGGTTCCGCGAGCACAAAGTCCGCAATCTGGAAAAGTTGAGCCGAGAACACTTACGCTCACGCCCCCATTTATAATAGACTCTTTTTGTATTCTTATTTTTTGTACAAGTCACTAATTACTCTGCCAGGTTGTCGGGTTGCCAGGTTGCCAGGCTGCCAGGGGGAAGCAAAAGGCCGACGGAACCAGAAGTAGATATACATATACGTAGAAGCCCCAGCCCAAAGTCAGAATCAGAAACAAAATCCGAATCAGAGAGAGTAAGTGCTTTTTTCTTGCTTTGAGTTCAAAAAATGAAAACAAAAATACACGACGAATGCGTAAAATGTTGTATAATTTAGTGCCACAAAGCACAACTTTTAATATCTAAGCCGGAAAGATGGCACAATCTCATGGCTGTGTTGGTGAAATATACCCTAAAACGGTCTACTTTGATGAAGTTAAGAATAAACCCCGACCTACTTCATGCTGAAACAATGGCTTAAATTGGCTTAGACTGGAGACTCAACAGGCCATGTGCTTAGAGACTCCCCTGCAGGAAAGTGTGTTTATAAGTCAACTTGAGGAACTTGTTGCCCCTGATTGCAAGCCCTGACTTTGGCCAAGTTCAACCGAGAGCACTGGCAGAGGGGAGGAGATAACCCAAATTTACCAAACCGAGAAGCAAAACACAAATAAAAGTATAATCGGCACAAATGTAAAGAGTTTCAGCGGGCAAAGGCAACCCCGGAGCATTAGACGTAATTGCGGCCCGGTCTGTCGTACTCCAGACGATGAGAATCGCAATCATTGTTGGACAGGTCAGAGCGGACGTATATATCAGCTATATGATGATGTAGAGCTGTGAACAAATCCAAGCCGGCAGTAAGCACAGAATCAACCATCATCAGCAGCCACATCAATAATCATTAGAATTAGACTGGTTGGCATTTGCCCAAGAGGCAGGGGCAGGGGCTGCGGCTGCGGCTGGGCTGGGCTGGAGCTGCGGCCTTTATCCATATTTATTTTTAATTAAAGTGCAACTGCCGGCGAACTGCGGCTGGCTTTGCTCAATTTGCGGCTCTGGGAAGTGGTGCACCCCGATATGCCAAACCAGAAAAATGTTGGCAGTTTGTCATCGCCGTTCGAAGCCAACTATTTTCATTTTCCTGCTGCAGTCGACAGCATAAATATTTTTATGTGAAACAAAAATGTAATATACAAAGCTTAAGAGTAGGGAAATTTGGCCTTTATGTGCCCCGGGAGTTGATTAAGTTTTAATTAAACGCTAAATTAAACTACTAATGATCCCTGGAGCTGATTCTTCGCAAAACTATCAACATAAATCCTGTTCATATACAAATTTAAATGAATTCCCGCAAAGCCCTCACACACTGAATAGGTTTCCCCCAACGGGTTGTGGCTTTCCTGACACGCACACCTGAAACCTCAATGGACTCGAAAGGCCGTGTTTTAATATGTTTTAATGGCTCGTGAATGAAAGCCGACTGGCCGACCAATGACTAGCCATTTAGCAGATACAAAGATACAAGATACAGAGACCACACATCGACCGTCTTCGTCTGCCGAGTTCAAGAGCAGCCCACAAGTGGCAATAATGAAATGTAAAAAGCCTTGGCAAACACGGGCCAGGACATGGCTTGCCATTTAAGAGCAGAGCCCCAACACACTTTCTCTTTGGCGCAGGCTCCGCGTTTCTCTTTTTCCTGGCGAAGGATGCCGCCGACAAGCAACAATTTTCATTGATAAAAACACCAGCTGCTGGGTCCTGTGGCTCAGTCGTACGCGAGCCTTCAGACAGTCAGTGCGGTCAGCTCTGGGATTCCAGCGGTTCACTCATTCCGGTCAGGATTCCAGCCCCTTGGTGCCGTCGATGGGTTAATTAAAAATCGCGTATACGCCGCGTGTCAACAAGTAACTCGTAGTCCGCGTAAGCCGTCAAAGGAACCACAAAAGCCGCTTAAAATTTGCGAGCATAACTTGGCCGGATTTTCGCCCATAATCGAGTTGCAGTTAAGATTAAAGTTTTGTGTCCGGTTGGCGCCACTTGGCCAAAATGGCGCTGGCCAACTTTGATGACAAATTGGGCGGCGAACTTTGTCCTGCTGTGCTTTTTCAAAATAAATAAGCTGCAGAGCTCCATAAAGAAACAATTGCACAATTGAAGTTTTAAGAAAGTTACCCTTAAACTGACCCGAAAAACATAAATAGTGATTTTTAAGCTAAGCAAGAAAAACAAAAATCAAGGACTTTCAAACAGGTGAGTAAATTCTGCTTTTTACAGCGCTGCCTGGATTTGCATACTCGCAGTATAAACAAGGACAATTGGAGAATCGAAGTCCTTTGATCTCAGTTCTTACCCCTTTGTTTGACATTCAATTTGTTGTGAAGCTGTTTACTTTCCCAAATTCCGTCTGTTTACTCTTTACAATTTTGATCACTGTCTCTATTTACTTTTCAAATAAATTACAAATGGGAAACTTTTGGAATTGATTCATACGATTTGGCAGATAAGCCAGCTTTGAAGTTTATGCCAAAAATGCGCTTACTGGCCAAATTAAATTCCATGTGGCTTTGAAATTCATTGCCCGACTGATTAAAATGACAAATTTAATTAACTTTCTGTTTTGCACCAAAAACAAAATCCTTTGTGAAGAGCTGCACTATGTCCTTGTTGGACAACTTCTCTTCTTTTCAGCTAATTCATCCTTTAAATTATTTTTATTTAATGTTTACACATTTTCACAGATTCAGAAGTCCTTTGTGCTTAATATTTAAAGCGTTTTACTGTTCAATTAGATGTGCAAACTTGTTTAGGAGAAATTATTTACGAATTCATAACTTAATCCTGTTTGCTTATTTTTATTAGCCCCTTAAAGTCTTTTCAAATGAAACACTTGAACCCTATTTTGGACCCTAAGCAGCTTTTCCCCGAAGTATGGCCTAATGGAACGCCGTGGAAAAAATGAGTTTTCGAATTAATGGGCAAGTGGAAAGGCTCCGGCACGGCTGCTCTCTTTCTGGCCATCTTGGGGTCCGTTCGGATGATTTGTTTTCGGCTTTCGGTTCCTCCTTTGTTTGACTGACACACCTGAGTGGTGACGAGCTTTGTGGCTCTTAGCCAGGCAGCAAAGTCCTGGCATCTCCTTGCAGCTGGCATCTGGGGTGCATAAGCCCCTTGGAGAGGTCCTCAGATGGACGTCAGTCTCATTTCTTGGGGCGCTTCTTGAGCAGTTGGCCTCGCCGAGTCCTCTTCGGATTCCTTGGAGATATGCGGTGCCCCCGGTTCACTTTTATTTTCCTCCCCCCGGGAGGAAAACCCTTCCCCTCACACACTCGCACATCCTTTCGCATATGTAGTGCTGAGTGCACTTGACTGTTTCGCCCACATCCTAGACCTCCACATCGTGCATCAGTTGACGGTTCGCCGGCCGGCCACAATGGGAATCGTATCTTTAAGGTGCTGTGGCTTAATTCCGACCAGATTGAATACTTGACATGCTGTAATGCGGTACAGATCTCGGTTGTGGCCAAGAGCTCTGCCTATCTCGGTTTTCTTAGCCATCAGTTAGGGCATTCATAACTATGCCACTGAGAGAATGTCATTTCCATTAAAATCCTTCTCTGAAAGGGTTAAAATTTCTCGTTTTTTAGCAGCCCTTAGCCTTAGGAGTCCTTAGCTAGAAATTTTGTTGAACAAGTTGGCGTAAATAACGCTTCTAATTTTATTATTTATAAAATGTGCTTCCTCGTAATTCGCTTGTGGCACTTACAACTGCATAGCACTTGGCAGCAAAATGACTATTTCACTATTAACCCTTGGTTAGATATCTTATATTAGATATATATTTGTAGAAAGAGGTCTGGAAAGTTAGTGCTTAATTAATTCAATGTTTTAGCAAGCTACCATATTTTATCCCAGTGCCAGCTATGCCGTTTAAGTGTCTGTTGATGATGGCGGCCTGAAACTTTCTGTTCTGTCACAGCCTTGGGGCGCAGCCATTGCATTTCGAAAGCCACCTACATCCTGCAGCCTACATCTCATCGCCCCCTGGACTGGATGGTGGGAAACGTGGCGTTA
>JAJJHT010009935.1:58840-71992 GCA_021223865.1 Drosophila pandora | reverse complement strand
ATAACCTTCTGAAAAAGTCATTAAAAAAAGATTTTTAAAATGATATAAATATTATTATTTATTAATAAAAAATATACTAACACAGTTCGTTATGGTGATAGGCCTGTCCGTCTTCCTAATTCCAAAATGAAAATGGGGAATGGCGCCCATTCAGTGTTGGAAATAGACCAACATACGTGGCGATTGAGCTTTACCATTGTGCTGTTAAGCGCCTCGAATCATTGGGATCGATTTTAGGGGAACTGCCGGTATTCGATTAAGCAAAAAATTTGCTTTCTCCTGATATACACTGACGAGCAAAACTGTAACACGAGTTCATTGTTGCAACTTCAAAAGTCTGTAACTTTTTTTCTAATGCGCGCATTTTAAAAATCGTAGTCTTGTTTTATTGGTTATATCATATACTATTATTAAGCAAAATTTGAATAAGCCATTTGTTATCAGTTAAAAAAAATGACACGCCAAACTGTAAAAAAGTCAAATGTTACCGTTTTGCACTCTGGTCATTTTTTTTAACAAATATTTTTATTAATGATTTTTTAATAATGAGTCCACATCCCCTTGGACTTTTTCAACTCCACAGAAATTTCAATTTATGAAATGGCCGCCACAATCTCCCGATATGAATCCAATAGAAAACTTGTGGAGTCACGTGAAATCGCAGCTGGCGAAGTATGCAGTTCCTCCAAGTGGAATGAAGGAGTTGTAGATACGGACACAGTACGTATGAAATGCTATTCCCCCGGAAATTCTACAACGGTATACCCAAAGTATGCCCGATCGCATAGAAGAGTTGAAAAAGTCCAAGGGGATTCTAGACATTTTTTTAATCTATATTTTAGTGGCTAAACAGTGAAATAATTGAAAATAAAAAAGTTCGACGCTAATTTGACGGACATTAAATAACAACAAATCAAACTTCAGAAAAGCAGGAAGCACAGCGGGCTTTAAGGGATTTAATTTTTTACGATTTTCTAATTTTATTAAGCAAAAAAAGCTTAACAATTCACATATTGGAAAGAGGTGAGTATTGGTTGCAAAAAATGTTTCATATTGAAAAATTTGAGGGACGCTTCGTATTTCACAATGTGTTTTAATTGTTAAAGTTTAATTTTTATACATACTCATTACTTTCATTTATCTTTACTTTCAGAGTATCGGAAGCATTTATGACATGGATTATCGAGGCCAATATGTGAGTGATTGTTCTTTTTAATAAAAATAAATATTTTTATGTTCTTTTTACAGCGTTGGGTCATGAAATATGTGCCACAACGTGGCTTTTATCAAGGCCGCAGGAGAGGACTCCAACTTGGCACCATTTAGGTAAGGCAATGCTGCATGGGAGGAGCAATGTGCCACGTCGGGATCCCACGCAATAGTCGGCCGACTGGATCCATTGCGGTATATGTCGCACCTTATATTGTTGCGCAGATGCCGCATTAAAATTGCATCGCATTCTCAACGGAACGCACCGCCTTCTAATTCGGTGCCACAAAATTAAGCACCGATCCAGGCAGTGGCCAATCCAACTCTAGGAGCTGCTCAAAATGATGTTCAAATGGAGTGGGTGATAGTGCCACGAAATATTCTACAAAGTGTTTCCCAAGGCACACCCCAAATAACTCCAGATGCTGGACAACCCGTAGAGGCGGACCCATTTTATATTCCGCCTGCTCAGCAGCCCCCAAAACTTTCTTATTAGTTTAAAAACAATGTATGTATGTGTGGAACAAATTTATATTTGAATCAATTAAGAAAGAAATTAGAATAGAAATAAATAAACTAGTCTCCCATTTTTAAAGGTATCGACTTCAAACATTTCCACACACCTTTTTTTTCTTTTCAGTCAGTATAAGACGGAACGGCCGGGTCTTAATTGTCTTTATCTCAAGCTGAGCTTGGCGGTAGTGAGTGGTGACAGATCAGTGTGGCCGATAAGGCTTTACGTGGCTGTGCTACCAAATTTAGTGTGACCTAACTGTTATGAACCAGTAATACTAATGAGTAAAAACTTCACTAACAATAAAAAATAATACAAATTTTTATAATAATACTAGCAGTACCCTGCCACGTTTCGCTGTGGCATATTGTTGTTGCACGCATAAAAAATAAGTCAAACAAAAAAGAATAATTTCTGCTTTGATGACAACTTTATAGTCATCATTTGGCATGCGCTCTAAAGCACTCTTAAACAACCTGACCAACGCATGATGTTCATGAAGCAGACACTGCAAGTCTTGAAGAATTGCTCGCTTCATTCCTGCATTGATCCCTAGGCGTCGATCAAGTTGTTCTTCCATGTTGCCCATGAAATATATTTGTAAAAATTTATTCTGTGTATCTTCGAAAGGTAGTAATGATCCAATTCGATGGTGAATCTGTCCTTGTATCTACAAAATAAAAACCAGATTCTTTAACTACATTCTATGTAAGTACAAAAATAAATACCTTAAATGTCGGATTAAAACCTCCTTCTTCGATAATGTCTGCCCCAAATGACTTCATTTGGAAACAACTATTGTATTTTCGAGTATTTGCAAGAAAGTGGCGTGATTCTTGTGTTTCGCCGCAAAGCAATGAATACAATGGCTCTTGTGGCGGAGTCAACACTGGCAATTTCACTTTACCATTAACGCAGCATAATCCAGGCGTTTCTCCGGAAAACTTTAATGCACCACAATACTCGCAAACAACGTCCATTTGCCCAATGCAAACGCTAGGATGCAAGCTGTAATCATTGCTGCAATCGTATCGAAACGCAGCTCGATTCAAATCAGCTAAATATCTGTGTCGCAAATTGAAATCTATTTGAGAAGCACGAAGTCGAGCCATACTATTGCGGCGCTGTTCACGTGCAATTTCTCGTTCTTCTTCAGTCCTTTCATATGCAATATTTTGTATTCTTCTTGCATGGATGACTTAATAGTCATAGGTTGCTCCGAAAACCACATGCTCAAGAACCTAACTGATGTTTTCGAGAAATTTAGGAAACACAACCTAAAGTTACAGCCNTTCAATCCACTTGTTAATTATTTATTTAATAGAAATAGTTTTAATATTGATTTCAGCGCAACACAATCTTTTTGGTTCGTTGTTAAATTTGAGAGCCTGACTATGAATTTGACTTCGTTTGTAACTGAAATTTTGACATTTGACATTTTCTTCTTAGCTGTCTGCCTAAATAAAAAAGTATGGGCCAGGGAGGAACGCTGTCGAACGGGACAAAAAGTATCCTATGTCCTTCTCCTGGCTCTAAGCTACCTCCCTACCAATTTTCACTCAAATCTGTTCTTCCGTTCTTGATTTATAAGTGGTGTAACATAAAACACGATGTTCTTTTATATATATAGATGACTAACAATCCAAATATTCCAATCTATGAATTATAGCTCACGGCTTTTGATTCTCGTAGAAATCACAATCAACTTAAATTGGTGTTAATCTCAATTCATCATAATGAATAAAAATCAAACTACAAAAGATTAAGCAACCAAATATCTTTTAAATAATTATGATAATTCTAAAGTGCTTCTGACTTTGTCCAAGCCGCTTCAGGCGCGTTACAATACCTCAGTAAAATTGATATTTGAGCAAAACTTATTTTTGATATAACGGTTATTCGAATAACTATATAAATCTTTCGAGTATACAGATTTTTTGTCGTATGCTTTGACATGTGTTTCTATGCATTTATTTCTTATCTGCTTTTAATCTATGGTCCCGTTAGGATTTTAAAGAAGACAAAGTCATGTCGACTTTGCTCTTTATGGATTCCTGGAACTCCACATCCCTTTTGCGCTGTTCTTCGAACTGCTGTTGGCGCGCTGCTGAATCTAGTTTATAGTTTTCTATTGTATTTGAATTTTCATTTGCATTGCTATTTTGATTCGATTGTAATATATGTACATAGTAGACGGCTGATGTCGCCGCACAGGGGGGGTGCGGGGTGGATACTATGGTGGCCAAAAATATTTTGACATAGCGATGCTTCATTTTCTTTTTCAATTATTTCTTTATTTAAAGGAAAACAATTATTGATTTAATTTCAAATAGATATTAGTAATGTTTTATTACCAAAATAACAGTTTTAGGTTTTTTATAAATGTATTTTGTATTTATTTTTTAATTTAAACTAAAATAAACTAAATTCGATAGGTGGCATAAGTATTTTGACATAGCTTTGTTTCACAATTAAATATAACAGAGTGCAACAGTGATTCTGAACCTTTATAGTGAAATAGTAGGAATTGTTTAACTGTTCGAGTATTACACAAAACCGTGTATAAAAAATTGTT
This sequence comes from Drosophila pandora, assembly GCA_021223865.1. NCBI lineage: Eukaryota > Metazoa > Arthropoda > Insecta > Diptera > Drosophilidae > Drosophila > Drosophila pandora. The sequence continues at coordinate 67,694 of JAJJHT010009935.1, read as the reverse complement.
TAACACCCTAAAAATCTTGATTTATTTTAACAAAACCAGTTTTCGGGACTTTTTTGCGCTTAAAAATTCCTAAACTCGTTTTTTTAAACCGATTTCAAAATTGCCGATGTTTTTCAATAGTTAAAGGTTGTAACTTTTGAAAAAAAAAATATATCTTCGATTTTTTTAGGCAAAAAGGACAAAATTTTTACACCTGAAACTGAAATTTTCGCCTTTTGATCGTGTTTTTCGGATTTTGACGCCAGTTTTTCGGTACAACTTACAAAATTTCTGTCATGAATGCCACATATCAATGTTGTCTCATTAATACTGAATAAAAAGAGACAAATTTCATTAAAAAACTATGAAAATTGTTGAAGTTATAACGGTTATTCCAAAAAAAGTCAATTCAACATTGCGAGCACTATAAGAATAAGAGCATATTCCTACTGTTACTCCGGTGCGCTCGCAATGTTGAATTGACTTTTTTTGGAATAACCGTTATAACTTCAACAATTTTCATAGTTTTTTAATGAAATTTGTCTCTTTTTATTCAGTATTAATGAGACAACATTGATATGTGGCATTCATGACAGAAATTTTGTAAGTTGTACCGAAAAACTGGCGTCAAAATCCGAAAAACACGATCAAAAGGCGAAAATTTCAGTTTCAGGTGTAAAAATTTTGTCCTTTTTGCCTAAAAAAATCGAAGATATATTTTTTTTTCAAAAGTTACAACCTTTAACTATTGAAAAACATCGGCAATTTTGAAATCGGTTTAAAAAAACGAGTTTAGGAATTTTTAAGCGCAAAAAAGTCCCGAAAACTGGTTTTGTTAAAATAAATCAAGATTTTTAGGGTGTTAAACAATTTTTTATACACGGTTTTGTGTAATACTCGAACAGTTAAACAATTCCTACTATTTCACTATAAAGGTTCAGAATCACTGTTGCACTCTGTTATATTTAATTGTGAAACAAAGCTATGTCAAAATACTTATGCCACCTATCGAATTTAGTTTATTTTAGTTTAAATTAAAAAATAAATACAAAATACATTTATAAAAAACCTAAAACTGTTATTTTGGTAATAAAACATTACTAATATCTATTTGAAATTAAATCAATAATTGTTTTCCTTTAAATAAAGAAATAATTGAAAAAGAAAATGAAGCATCGCTATGTCAAAATATTTTTGGCCACCATAGTAGTTCCGTTTCAGGGGGCGGGACTGGACAGCATGAGTACCCCTTTCGTGGAAGAGATGCGGTTGTGGCCGATGACTAGTATGCCCGCGGTACCCTGGATGGAGCCTCTTGTGGATATGGCCATCATGTGAGCGCTGGGGATGACCATAACCATGGTGGATGCGTTGCACCAGCGGATGAGGAGCCCCCCTTGCAGCCCATCTCCACTTCAAATCCTGATAGATTGGACAACCCTTGTAGCAGCTGACATGGGCACCGTGGCAATTGGCACAGCAAGCAGGCTGCGTGCAACATCAGGCGACATCAGGTGAGTCCTCTAGCAGGTGGCCCTTCTTCTTCTTAACGATAGGGAGAAGAGGGGTCATTAAGTAGAATATTCATGTTGCCAAAATTTTTCATAGAAAGACGTCAGCGTCGGCAACATTGGCAGCAGCGTCGCATGGATTGGCGTCGACGTCGGCAGAGGGCATTGCTTCAGAGGGACGTCGGAGACAGCGGCTCACATAGGGCCACGCCGATTCCATGAAACCTGGATATGGAAACGCAGCGGCGGAGGCATGGCCAGAAGCAGGAGGTGAGGGCAGATTCAAAGTGAGAGCAAATTAAGTGATGCTTGTCGTCAAAAATATATCCCAGCGTGTTACTGCAACAGGTCATCGCCGTGGTCAGGATGCGTGTCCCATAAAGGGAGGTCGTCAGGTACGGATCGTTGTCAGTACAGGTGAGAAGAAATTGCAGCATGCAGTGCGTCAGTCAAATTCATGACTGTTTAATAGAAAGTTGCTATTTTGGCAAAGTTCTCATTTGGATTTTGAGCTCGACACGTCAACTGACCTCCAGCAAAAAGCGATTTATTTAAAAAAATCGATTATTTCTTAATACAAAAAGTTTATATTGTTGCCATATATTATTTATTTTCCGAGACTTATAACATATTTGATTAAAAAAGCCGCCCGCACTCGAATTAAGTGAGAGGGAGAAGACTTAAATTAAAACAATGGCTAAAGTTGGCGAAATTGCCAAAAGAATTAATAGGCATCGCAATACAACTAGAAATTTTTTCAAAAACCCAAAGAAATAAGCGCAATTGAACCGCAAGGGAGCCGTTTCGAAAATAGACTCGATTTTCTATAGCTGTAGAGAGATGGGGGGTTCCCTTCCTGCGCCTAACTAAGAGTCACCCAGGTGTCAAGGCGTGCCCACCCTACCATTGAACGCTCCGGTTCCGCATCCTGCGAGCGATCCCTTTTCTTGGGTACTCCTACCAACTAATCCCGGCTAGCTGCGGCACAATTCTTAGGGTTTAGAACATTATAAAATATTTATTAATACGACGAATAATATAAAACTTAAGATAATAAAATTTAAATAAATAAATAAAATAAATATCAAAGCGTACATATAATATTAAAATTGGCATAGAAAATAGGACAAGTTAAAATCGATAGAGTTTAATAACATTATGAATCAATCAAGCAAATCAAAGCGTAAAGCTGGGTATTCATTTTTTATTATTAATTTTTTTTAAAACCCAAAAAAAATCAAAGGAACCAAAAGGGGCTTAAGAGAACTTTCGACTCGTAGAGTCCGAATTTGTCGGGACACCAAGGATTAAAATCAAAAAAGGATGTCGAATAGTACAAATTGGTAGGTTTTACTCACAAAAAAACTTCTTAATGCATCCCACGACGAAAGCGCTTTCGATGGGTCGCTGGAAAAAAAGGTTTACACAATAAAATGCCAGTTTTCACTGACATTTCAATAAAACACGAGGTTCGGTTGCGGAATTTGGTTAAGAAATATTAAAAAATAACTTTTTTTTTATTTCAGCATAATGAATCTAAAGAGAGCAAAGCTAACTTCGGGCGGAGCCGAAGTTGATATACCTTTGCAGTTTAGGTTGTGCCATTTCCGATCGTTCAGTCATATGGCCGCTAACGGATATAGTATTCCGATTCTGACGAAATTTGGCAGAACAAATAAGATTGCCCGAAATCATTCTAGCTTAAAAGAAACCAAAGGTATGCCAATTCCGATCGTTCAGTTGTATGGGAGCTATAGGATATAGTCGGCCGATCCTTATGAAATTTTGTACATAAGATATTTTGGCCAAAAATAACATGTGTGGAAAGTTCCAACCCTCTAACTTAAAAAACACAAAAGTTATTGCATTTCCGATCAATCAGTTATATGGCAGCTATAGGATATAGTCGACCTGCAAAGGAGAGAAGGGTGTGTGCAAAGTTTCAACTCGATAGCTTTAAAACTGATGTCCCTCGTTTTAACGTGTAGGTACGTGTAGGTAAAATCAGTGAAATGGCTATTTCCGCACAAATGAAGTTTCTAGGAAAAAATGTTTTTGTTTTGTTTTTGGATCTTTATTTTATCTTTAACAATTTATTTGATCAGAACATAGGAAAGAAATTAAAAAATTATTGTTTGAAGTCTTTTTTGGTTTCAACCTTGGGCAATTTCGCCCGGCTCTCTAATGTCGCCTCCATAACAGCCTCTACATATTTCGGTATTACTCGTTTGGAAACGCTAGCTAACAGTTGAACGTGTTGTTCCGTTCCTTGTATATGTAATGGAATATTCGGATCAGTAAATGGTGAATCATCTTCATTTAAATATTTTTTCAATGTTTCATACGGAATGATTCGCGTGAATGGTGGTTCAAATACGTTATTTATATCATTCAAATCAATCATATTCGTGTAATCGAAGCAATGGAAGTTTATATCCGGTTTTTTATATTCTCTAAGTTCCGATGGATCTTCAAAATTGTCTCGATATCGTAATATTATCTTGATAGCAGTGTCGCGCACCTCTTTCCTATCAAACAACATTGATAGCAATATATTTTCCGAATGTGCAAAATATGAATTATTTAAAATCACAAGATTGACAAAAGTGCGTAAATTTGGCTCCAGAAATTGTGCCCAAGTAATGTACTTGAAAGATAATACACTACCGTATACGACAGAGCTGTAATACTTGATATTAAAATACATTGGCATTGCACAAATATCAATTTTACTGAAGTATACCCTCCTAAAGGGTAAAAAAAAAAAGATGACATTTTTGTTTGAGAAGAAGATGGTGGCCCGACCCTATTCAACTTGGAAAAAACATGGCGCAGATATGATATTAACGACCAATCAAAACCGAACAAAAAAAAATCGGTCATTTAAAAATGGGTGTTATTTTGAACTTTTAATATATATTGAACTCCTAGCTCGGTATTACACTCAAATATTTATTTTATATGCTTAAAACTTTGTAATTGTTAATAAATTGTTTTGATCAGCATAAATAATTAATTTAATGTAAAAACATATACATATACACTGCGTTTCACTTGAATAGCACACTTTTATATGCAATTTCAAATCTTGAAATCTTTTAACCAAAAATAAAACTCAATGATGTTAAGTTTCATTATATAGTGTAATCAATTTTAAATATAAGAAAAGTAACAAAACCTAAATTAAATTAACAATTAATAAATGTTAACAAAAGAACTTAAAAACTTAAAAAATTCCTCAACAATTTTGTTTCACATGAATAGCACATCTTGTTTTTAAAGTATATTTAACGAACTTAAACATTAGGAAATGTGTTTTTATTTAATAGTGAGTATTCTAATATATATTTTTGTTAATTTTATAATGGGTTGAGCCCCCCTTATTCAATATAACCTCCTAGATCCTGTTGGGCAGCGAATCACATAGACTTTTTATATAGTCTAGGGATATTGTAGCCCAGGCCATCTGAATGGCTTCAATAAGATCTTCTTTGATTTAAAATGGTTTTCCAGACTCATTAACCTTTTTGGCCAGCCATCCCCAAACATTTTCAATTATATTCAGATCCGGCGAGTATGGTGGCCAATTCAGAGTATCAACATTTTTATCTTTTAAAAAAGATTTTACAATACGTGCAGTATAAATTGGGGTAGTGCCGTGCTGGAGTGTCTAAGGCAAATTATTAAAAAAAATTTCCAATGGTGGAAAAGCTTTTTCCAGGACGTTTAGGTACGCTTTTGCGTGCATGTTTGAGGATAAGAATTGGAGTTCACAAGTCCCATAGTAAGATATGGCTCCCCAAACCATAAATCCGCCTACTCGACTATGTAAAAGCTCCAATTGATGCGTCCCTTTCCTCAGATCATGAAAGTAATAATTGTAGGTATGTGGCCCCTCCAAATTGAACTTTTTTATCAGAAAAATCTACACGCTTCCACTCGTTAAACCATGACATATGGACGTGGCAAAAGGTCAACCGTGCTTCCTTTCGATTGGGGTTAAGCGGTGGTTTTTTTTAAGTTTCAAACGCATAAGATGTTTAGCTCTCAAAATAACTCGCCAAACAGTAGTTTTGCTCGCGTCAACACCTGCTTTTTCCTTTATCTTGCTCACAGAGTCATGAGAATTTGAGGCTTACCGCAGAATCGCACCTTTATCTGTGCCGCTAAGGACATTACTTTTGCGACCTTTTATATTTTTTCCATAGTTTAATTTGTTGTTTATAAAATTGTATACGACTTTTCTGCTTTTTCTATTTTTTTCGCAATATTAGCTACAGAAAGGTCACAATCAATATAGCTTTGTATTTGGATCTTTTTATTGTGACTTAGTGACGTTCCACGACCCCTAGTTGCACAAAATGATTAAACTATGTTTAAAATTCACAAATTAATCAAAAAACGTTTATAATTCAATCTCCTTGACACCTGAAATGACACTAAATCTAAAATGTGCTATTCAAGTGAAACAAAAAAGGTGCCAGTTATTGAAGTAAGTTGAAAAGAAAATTATGGTAAATTTAAACGTTACATTTCCAGACTTCCAATTTTTGTTGAAAGGGAGTATATAAAGATACGAATTAAAAAGATCAACAATCATTGCATTAGATCAAGCAATTGTTGAGAGATGAACAAGTAATTATGAAAAATTGGGTGTGCTATTCAAGTGAAACGGAGTGTACATATGCGCAAGGCAGCTGCGCGAAAGGGCCGCTTAACATAATCATTGTTTATCTATTTTCAGTTCTTCTTTGCGCACTTGCACATGCTCTGTCTCGCTCTCTCTCTCAGCTATGCTCCCGGCCTATTTGTCTCTCTTCGCCGGGAGTAACTTTTTGAGTAACTGTACTAAAGTTCGCATGTGCGAAGCGCTATACATTTATTGTGTGGGCCGACAGCCGTCTCGCTCCCGCTCTTGTGGAATGTAATGGCGTCACTTTGAATATTCTGGAGCTCGAGTTGTCATAGAACTATCGGAATTGGCATTACTTTGTTGTTTTTTAGGTTAGAAGGATGGGACTTAATACAGATTCCATTTTTGAAAAAATAATATGAATAGCCGAATTACATAAGGATCGGCCGACTATATCCTATAGCTGGCATATAACTGAACGATCGGAATTGGCATAACTTTGGTGTCTTTTAAGCTAGAATGACGACACTTTCTACGGATTCCATTTTGGGCAATATAATCCGATTTGCCAAATTTCATAGGGATCGGCCAACTATATCCAATAGCCGTCATATAACTGAAAGATCGGAAATGGCAAAACTGCAAGGCTCCGCCCGAAGTTAGCTTTGCTTTCTTCGGGCGGACTTTAACAACCAACATATCTTAACATATCAACAACCTTAAAATACCATTAAAATACATTTGAAAAATTGGCCCCACACTGTTTTGGGTCCAATCAAGCCCGATATTGCAGCTAATAGGTCAAAATATTGAGGGTAATACCTGAAAGTTTCATAAAAATCGCTCCCTACGTTTTAGAGAAAATCGGATAAAAGTGGGCATATCTCGTTAATGGCCCAAAAAATACAAATACAAAAATACAAATACAAAAATGACCACCAAAAATTGTTTTTAATATTGTGAAGTTCTAAGAGGGTGCTCCATTATGCACAGTATGCCGTTGCAAAGCTAAGATACGACTATTTGCATTTAAATCGCTCCCTACGATTTGACGCAATTTATCTTTAAAAATTTCTGAATTTTCTTTACCAATACTGGACCTTGTCCTCAACAAAAATCGCGCCAATGTTAAATTTGAATGGCCCCACATGCTTTCTTTATGGAGGATGCCCCATTTTGCACGGTATACCATTGTAAACCTCATTTTTTTCTGAATCGAATGAGATTATTTCTATCAAAATCGCCTATGATTCGATGTAATCATCCCCTGAAAATTTCTGAATCTATTTGACTAATACTGCTGCTGGTCCTGCTTCTGCTTGTCCTGATGCTGTTCCTTCTGGCGGTGCACTATGGTCCCAAATCCCGATTTGGTGGCATAAAATCGAATATTGCATCTATCGAGCTGAAACTTGGCACACTTCATTAATAAACCACTCTAAATATTTAAGCAAACTTTCAAGTAAGTTTGACCACGCCTACTCCAACAGCCCATATACACATCATGACGTATACGTGATGTTTTCTTAAAATTTGTTTTCTTAAACATATTTTTATTATTTTCTTTTATTTTATACTTTTTTTTATATTTATAATAAAGTTTTATTGCTTTTTGTTTATTTTATTCTATAGTAATCTGTTGTTAGAAGTCAAAACTAAAAATATAAGTGTAAGCATATAGATATGTATTCAGTAGTTTTCTACGGCTAATTCAAACGAAAATGGATTTATTTCATTTGATTCAGAATCATCTGAGTCATCTGAGTCATCTAATAGATCATTAAAACTTTCGTTATTAACAAATGACTTTGTATTGCTTTGAACAATATGATGGGGTGCTTCTAAGAGTTCGATTACATATTGGGGAAGCGGTTGTTTCTTATGACGTGCTGTCCTTTTCTTAATACCCATACTTGAAATAAGTGGATCTGATGAGTCCATAGATCTGTGGAAAACATCCATCAAATTATTAATTCGGGAATTTCTTCTGTAGCTGTATTGCCATCGTTCGTGTTTCCGCTGCCATTCTGTTTCGGCTTATCTACATGCAATCCCATTTCTTGCCGCATTCGCTTTTGTATATGTTCTTTTTTAGAAATCATATCGCGTTTGTCACTTTCGAGTCGTGCTTGCCACTTTTTAAACTTCAATCTATAAGATATTTTTAGGAGTAATTCAAAAACACGTATCCACGCGTGTAGTGGACTTATTCCATACTGAAGGTGTCCAGGTTTCGGCTTAAAAGAATTCTGGTCAATAGTATCCATAAATTGTTTTGGGCCTGCTCCACAAATTGAACATAATTGGCAGGAATTCGTGCCCGTTAAAACGTTTAAAACTTTTCCGTCTATAAGTGTCATATGCATATCAAATGCGATAGTGATTTTCCTTTCCTCTAAAATGGTTAATACGAAGGGAATCAAATGTTCTATTTGCCTGTCCAAATCGTTTTTCTCTGCAAGAATGTGATCTTTTGTTTCTTTTGCGAATTCCATTTTTAGAGGGCGACAAAATCTTACAGATTGCGGAGTTCTGTTATTCCAAAATATGGATCCTGCATCATCTATAAGCTTCAGAGGTATAATGGTAGTAACAAATAACGACTGATCTGAGGTGTCTTTTTCGTTACATTCAAATCTTTGTTTGTACATACTCTGTCCAGATGATCCATCAAATCCGTAACTTACAATTAATTTAAGGCTTGACACAGTTTCCAAATTTGCAAATAGTT
>JAJJHT010009935.1:25389-43652 GCA_021223865.1 Drosophila pandora | reverse complement strand
AAAAAGAACCCATCAATCATAGAACGCACAATAAACCTTTGCCAAACCCTAAACCTACCCTACGAACCAGTTAAACTTCAGAAATACCAGCCACCTTGGGAACTCCCAAACCTCATAGACACAACATTTAGAGTACACAAAAAACAAACCACTCCACCAGACACATACAGGAAACTATACGAACATACCAAAGACAGCCATAAAAAACACAAATTCATATTTACGGACGGATCAAAAATGAACTCCACTGTAACATATGCTATCACAACAGATACATATATTATTAAATATGGTATCCTACCCCCACACTCATCAGTACTATCCGCAGAAACAATAGCCATATTAGTAGCGATAGACAATGTCAAAAACACAAGGGGAAAGTTTATGATCTGCTCTGACTCTCTCTCAGCAATTGACGCAATAAAAAACACGAACAACAACAATTTTTACTCCAACAAAATCAGATCACTCCTTACAAAGCTAGCCCCAAAAATTAAACTATTGTGGATCCCTGGTCATGTAGGCATAGCAGGCAACGAACTAGCCGACCAAACAGCCAAATCGACATGCAATATGCCCCTTATTTACACCCCAAACATTAATTTAACAGACATTAACAGACATTTAAAACTAGAATTCATAACAAGAAATAAACTAAACATAGAACAATGCAATCAATGGTACAAAAACATTAATAAAGACAATTCAAACATCGACAGTTATTGCAGATCCTTCCATCCCAAATCAAGCAGATTAGATCAAATTAAAATAACACGCCTCAGACTAGGACACACTAAACTCACACACGAGCACTACTTTAACCAAAACCAAACCTCACCTTGCCCCTTCTGCCAAGGCGACAATTCCATACTACACTTATTTAATTCATGCCCATCACTCCTCCCTATAAAACTATCCATCTTTAAAAATACAAACCCATTAAATCTCCTTAACGAACTCAACCCTAATAGTTTAGAAAAAATCTTAATATTCTTAAAAATTTCAAACTTATACCACAAAATTTAAAAACACTCAAAATGTACATAAACAAAATCTACCAACTAAGTAGCCTAAAAACAACAAACAATATGTAACCATACTAATAGACTTAAATATCATTAACCTTAAAAGCCGAAGGCCTTGCCGCCAGCGCTTTACCAACTAAGTTAGTCTAGTTTTGTAAACTTCTCTATCTTTAATAATAAATAAATAAATAAATTAACTTTCTTTTTTGTTTTTTATTAAATTAAACAATGAAAAACAAACCAATTATAAATAGTTTAATGTTTCATTTTACTTATTTAGTGCAGTCACTGCTTATTTCTGTACATTTCTTATGCCTAGTATTTAGATGGACAAAGTTATTTTTAATAATCAATCAAAATATAAATTTTCAATTAAATTTTAACACCAAAATTCATTTTTCATTTTCTCGTTGTGTTACGTGAAGATCTGTCATACGGCTTCTCGTGTCACACACATCGCATATTTGGAAATATTTTAATTTGGAAAGCCCTGGCATGGGTTCCGATTTTGCAATCCAAAAAGCCAGGGGATCGCTCTCCCACGATGTCTAAAAACAATTTTAGTTCTTGGTTTTCTTGCACTTCCACAATTGGCCGCGCTGCCACCGATCTTTTATGCGCGTCAAGGAATCCCATCTTATTGAAATCGATATCTTCAAAATCGGATAGGTTCTCATTTGCAAAGAACCGTCAAACCTGTATTAAATAAATTAAAGGGTAATTTAATAAAGATATATAATTAAAGTGAATAAGTTTAATTTTCATGTTAATGTTTCATGTTTTGTACAATGTTTGCTTATGTTATGAATTAAGATACATGAAAAGGAGAGATTAGCTACAGCTCTTGGGGCTATGGGAATTTTTTATATTAAGAAACAGTTACTAAAAGTTATTTAAAGTCGTGTAATTGTTACGTACTTCTTCATCAGTGCAGTTTTCGGACATTTCAAAGGCAATGTCCTTAGCCGCTTCATGAGCTGAGAGGTGAAAGGTATAGTTTTTTGAACCTTGGATCTAGCAAAGGCCTTGACTAGGATTTTGTTGTTTTACAACGATTCAAACCGCTTTTCTGATTCTTTCACAAGAGCTGCTTCTGTTAATATTCCTTCTGCCGATTCTACTCTTAAGTTGCGAATTTTATCAAGCAAGAGTACCATGCTTACGGTAACGTAATTTTCCCCGCTTATTTTTTCTGTTGCATCCTTAAACGGCGTTAGATCACAAAAATCATGGCAAATGTTAATTTCATCAGATGTAAGCATCTCTTGTCTCAATCCCTTCACAAAGTTGAACGATTTATAAGGACTATTGCCACTTTCTTTGAAAGGCTTACAAAAGAAATAAGCATATCAAGACAGGAATTCCATCTCGTGTATATTCTCTGCACGAATGTCCGAATTCGACCTTCTGCTATGCCTTCATCGGCCTGTTACTTGCGCAACATGTCCATCGCTGCTGGGCTGTGCTTAAAATGAGTAACGTTTTTTTTTACTTTGTCCAGCACGTTGTAAAAAGAAACAGTGTCTTTGACCACATCATCGACTATCAAATGTAAAGCATGAGTAAAACAACCCACGTGTTTGCCTTTTCCTAAGATCAAATTGGAAGCTGCCCTCATATTATTGGCGTTATCGGTTGTTAATGTGCGCCACTCGACTGATCAATTCCAAATGCATCACATATGTACACCTTTCAGTAAGCCACATATATATTCACTAGTATGTGACTGCATTAAATGAAAGATAATATTTGAATTTGACATTTTTTTGAGAAATAGTTAACAAAAAGACAATCAACGCATATACAATGTTGTAAAACAGAGAAATGTCCCTAACACACAAAACACAAGACAAGGACAAACATTGCAGAAATTTTGAAAAACCATTTACATGTGTCATTCTAACTGCTTGTAAGCAAACTGACTCTAGGCTATTATTGTTGATGAAATGGGCAGTAACGCTGAGATATGATCGAGTAGAGTTAGTTATAGTAACACCATCACAGGTGAAAGCAAAGTCCTTCACGTCTTTGAAAATGGTTTTCATCTTTGCTACACAGCTGTCGTAATTTGCCTCGACTATACCTGTTACCTGTAAAAATTATTTTATAAGCTAAAAATAAATTATAATTTCATATAAAAATCGTAAAAACCTTGAACCGGCTTGGAATTTTGTATTTTGGCACACATGTATGCAGCAAATTTGAAAGACCTTCTTATTCCACGCTACGGACTGCCAAATTGTCCTTGCAGATCATAAACACGATCGCTTCCGTAATATCATCCTGTTTATCTAAAACGCAAAAAAAAAAATTGGTTTTAATTATTTCATACTAAAAGTAAGAAGATAAAACAATTTTATCTTTGGAAATCGACGAGCTCTTAAATGCGTCACCGAAGAACATTTGCTCTCTTGTCGTGTTATGTTTGTCATTTTTTGTCGGTTTCTGAAAAAAGAATAAAACAATAAATGGAAATTTAAATTGCATTTTAAATGTATACATATACATTTTGTTATATTTTCTTAATTTTTATTTCGCAATTTTCATAAAACGCATGTTTATCTTCGTGTGTGTCACGAAGGGCATAGGCATCATGTTGAAAAAAATTCGCGGGAAACGCACCTTACCTTAACACACTTTAAATAGGGATCTCTATGCCTATTTTTCAGATGCGAGAGCAAATTCTAGGAGTTCCCGGAGGTTTTCACGATTTTGTTGCAAATGGAGAAGGTTGCCTCACTTTTTTTAACTTCACCAAAAAACACTTTTGCGCTCATGCTGATGCGTCTTGTCCTCGTTCATTTTAAACTTAGTGTGACCAATAAGAAATATCAAAAATATATCTTAAAAAATATCGATATTCGATATATTAGTAGAATAAAATATCACGATATAAATATTTATTTTTACTCAAAAAATATCGATATATTGATATTTTGATATATTTTTGAAATCCCTATTTTTCACTGAGTTTTCTGGTATTTGCTTAGCTTCTGGCGAAGCAGCACAGAAACACTCTTTCTGACATTTGCCTTTTTTTTTTCTGTCTACAATTATGCTGTGTACATGAAGGTGAAATTTTGTAAAAAATATATTTTACATATTTTACACATATTAAATTACACATATTTTAAAAATTGTATGTAATTCAATTGTTTTTTCACGCGTTTGATACAATATATTATAATATACAGCACCTTTATGTCGGCGTTTGCTTTGGCGATGATGTAAGCAGTATCAATCAAAGTAAGTAAGTATCAATCTTTGAAGTATCAGGGACAAGCCGGGAAACAAAAATGTGTTTCGATGGTGGGATCACCTGCAAGGATTTTGGTGCAGCCGTAACTAATAGTGCGGCATCAGACGGTCCTGGGGATTCGGACGGTTGATTACCCTGTTTAGTGACTCTTACAGGGGTTTGAATTATTGGGTCTGGAATCACATGAAGCAATGCCACAGAGGACATATCGGACAATTGCTTATTAATTCCGAGATATTTTTAATAGTACAGATTTAGTTTATTGTAGTATAGTATAGATTTATATATAGTATAGTAAAGATTTAGTTTTATACAAAATTTCAAACAGGATTGGATTAAGGACGACATTTAACAGGTAATTAGCAATTGGTGCAGGTGCCATCCTTGGAAGTGCACTAGCTTCTCTGGCAACTTTCTCTTAATGGAGAGATTTGGAGCGCAATAATTTCAGCTTTCCCTTTCTCTTTACACGATGATGGAACTTCCCGGATTGGTGCGTCGGATCAAATGGAGACGTAGAATGGAGTAGTAGACATATAAGTTTCAGATACCAGCTCGAATTTTTTCTTAACTAAATGACAGGTTACTGTTAAGTCCATCCATCCTTTGTAATTGCCACATACTGGACCCCTTCGAGCTCACATTCAAAGTCCTTTCTCAAGTTAGTGTACAGCTCAGGTAACATTGTGCATCTGGAATAAGTTCTGCTCGGCATTTTATATTTCGGGTCCAGGTGGTGTATTAAATCCCGGAAACCTTCGTCGTCAACTATAGAAAACGGTTGCACATCGCGTGCTTTCATGAGCATTACGTATCTATCCAGTTTAATTTTTTCTTGGGAGTCTGGCGGGTAAATTTAATTCCGTTGCACATACTTATCCAACCTCGGTGACTCATTATCGGACTCGAAATTTATAATTCGGATGAATATTTTTTAGGTGGTCCATGATGTTTGTCGTATTTCCCGACTTTTCAAAATTTTGCCACAGTGAAGACAGGTAGCCGTTGCTTTGTCCTGATGGTTTTTAAAATGCACCCACACATTGGAGGCTTGCCGCTTCCGTTTGGAAGATAGAGTTTTGTTTTCCTTTGTTGAGCTTTTATGATGTGTGCAGTTTTCAAGTACTTACGATTTAAGAACTTATCCATCTTTATAAAACTCACAGCGCCTCCACCAACACCACCAATCGCATGCCCTATAATTGAAAGTAAATGAATTAAACGTTATAATTAATGTAATAAAAAATAAGTGACAAATTAAAAACCTTTACACTCTTTTATTGCTTCTACTTCTTCTAAAACTGATGGTACCAAAACATCAATGGTCAAAAATAAACATCGATGTTTTTCATTTTTCCAAAACATCGAGGTATCGATGTTTTCTGCACCACTAGAATAGAAGGTGCTCCAGGGAGTCGCTGAGGTGCGAGCGTTGTCTGAGGACAGCAAGCTCCGATTGATGGAGTTAAGGGATCTCGATCCGTTGGTGATGGAAGGGGACATACGCGAGGCAATGGTCGAGCAGTTCAGCTTGGGCGGAGATTCAGTCCTGACAAGGAGCCTGCGTGGGAGCTCAAAGGTCACCCAAACTGCCATTATTGGACTCCCAAGCAAGAAAGCGGCGGAGGTGGTGAGCAGAGGAAGAGTAAGGATTGGTTGGACAGTGTGTCGCATCCGTGAAAGGGACAACCAACCGAGGTGCTACAGATGCCTGGAAGTCGGCCATATCGCTGGTAAGTGCAGAAGCACTACAGATAGGAGTGGGTGTTGCATCCGCTGCGGAGAGAAAGGGCATAAAATAGCCAGATGTCCCAATGATAGCTTATGCTTAGTGTACGCAGAGGAGGCGAGCGGAACACCAAACACCAGACCGATAGCCGGCGGACACCGCACTCCAAAAAGCTGTAAAAGATAGAGCAGCATGGATGTGATTCAACTCAATCTGAGTCACTGTAGAGCGGCGCGAGACCTCCTTGGAAGGTCTTGGAAGACTTAGTGACCGACGCCAGAGGCAAGCATCTAGTGCTCAAGCAGGCAACTTAAACGCGTGGACTAAGGAGGGGGGGTGTCGCACCACAAACGCCAGAGGTAGAGCCCTGCTGGAGATACTTGCTCCCCTGGACCTGGATCTACTTAACGAGGGTAACCAGGAAACTTTCAACAGAGCAGGCGCAGGATCTATAATCGACCTGACCTTTGCGAGCGGAAGCTTGGGCCGGGGCTCCAAGTGAAGAATTGCCAACACCTTCAAGGCCAGCGACCATGAAGCCATTTGTGCTCACTCGAAACGGGCCGGGCTGACCAGAGCCCACCCTACTGTGGAAAGGCGTACCGCCAGGATACCCTCGACGTCCAAACCGTAATAAACCGAGTGCAGAGCGCGACTGTTGTCCCCCTTGCCTCGGCCAACGAAACGACGGCTGCACTTGCAGAGGCTCTAGACGAGGTTTGCAGGGCGAGTATGAAGCCGCGAACGACCTACGCGCGTCACCACAAACCGACTCCGTGGTGGAACTGTAAAATTTATTCACATAGTAAGGAGTGCCTAAAGGCCAGGAGAACGCTTCACCGCGAGCGTGGCACGGACACACAGGAACAGAGACGTTCAATATCCAAAGCGGCGAGAAAAGCCCTAAAAAAAGCTATACGGAAAAGCTATATTACTGAAGTTTGACAAGGCAGATCACGACCCGTGGGGTCAGGCCTTAAGGATAGCCACCAAGAAGGTAAGGGCAGGCAACCAGGCCTTTTCTGACCTCGAAGCGTTGAAAGTCATAATCGACGCTTTCTTCCCCAGCGAGCAGAACCTGGAGAACTATGAAGTGGAGTCGGTGGAGGTGGTCACAGCCGAGGAGGTGCGTAAGTCAGACCAGTAAACTAGCCCCCAGTAAAGCCTCCGGCCGGACGTGCTGATACCGGAGAAGAAGGCTGCCATATATAACTTGTGTCTGCTGGATGGTTCCTTTCCGGCAATATGGAAGGTGCAGTGCAGAGAGCTGCAACGATCACAATTTTTTCAATCATACCCGATCATTGACTCGGATTTTTTGTGACGCAAAACTTTGCTTCAACGAACAAGAATTGATCGTATGCAAGCGTGTGCAAAGTAGAGTTGGGCGCGTGTCCTGTTAATTCTCGTGTCACATCGTGAACACGACTCAACACGCGTGTTCGTGTTGCGCACTCCAACACGAAACAATTTTTTTTGCCTTATTGGCAACATGGCTTGACTGCACTATTTTTAGTATATTTCCTCAGCAAGAATTGGCAACACTGTACAACACATACGATCACATTGTTTCTTTGAACTTTGAATGTTTCTTTGAACTGGATGCTAGAAAGAAAAAAATGGAGAGACGCATTCAAATTCAAGAAGCGATTGCCAAAGGAGACGAAAAATACAGATTAATTAACAATGCGAAAGCCAAAAGTCTTATTTGGCAGACGTTCCATTTAATTGAATGCTGTGGTGAGATCCTAAACTTTGTGTGCTGTAATAAGTGCAAAGTTGTATTCGCATTCATGGCGAAGACCGGAACCGGCGTATTAAATCGTCACACTTTGCCGTCTTTTGTGCATAAAAAAGTGCCGCAAAATGTCATAGATAACCTGGTCATCAAACAGTTGGCTTTCGTGGCTAAGGATTTACAACCTCTCAGCGTAATAATCAAAATATATATACTAAATGTATGTTAAATGTAAAATATTAGGTGTTAAAGAATTCGAGGCAGAGAAAAAAACCGGACCTAATATTTTATTGCATGTAACCGACATTTTAAAACAATTTAACATCGACAATAAGTTGATAAACTCTGTAATTGTCACCGACAATGGAGCAAATGTTGTTTTGGCTTTTAATAATTTTAATAGACTATCGTGCGCATGCCACAATTTAAATCTTTTAATGACCGATGTCCTCGAAAGGGATCCAATTCATGAAACTAAGTAGCTTATTGATGCGTCGAAGAAATTAGTTGAATATTTCAAGCATTCAGAGTTGAACAATAAATTAAGCAAGTCACTAAAGCAAGATGTACAAACTAGATGGAACTCAGTGTATATTATGCTTCAAAGACTATTTGACGTTAAGGATGAAATAAAATATCTTTTAATTGAAAAAAATCAAATGAAAATTTCATATCCGAATTTGCATACTGTTGCCTCACGATTCCTACCAGTAGTGGGATCATCGCTTCCCTCTTAAAGAGTCTTTTTAGCTGCCTCTAATGTGTTAACACGAAAAAGAAATAAGATAAGGGACTCGAGTTACTTGAGCGTATTGTCACCAAAAAGCTAACATTTTTGATTCGTAACTTTATTTCTCACAATCAACATGGATTCCTGCCTGGGCGATCCACCACAACCAACTTAGTGGATTTCTCTAAGCACTGCCTGGAAGCCTTTGAACGCCGATGTCAGGTCGATGCCATTTATACGGAATTCTCTAAAGCCTTTGATAAAGTTTGCAATGCAGCCCTACTTGCTTAATTGTTCAGATTAGGTGTTCATTCCTCCATGTTAAGTTGGTTGGAGTCTTATTTGGCAGACAGACCGACCTGGCCTCCCGCAAGGTAGTTCTATGGGGCCGCTCCTAATCATCATATTTATTAATGACATCTCCTCTTGCTTTCTTTAATCGAACTTTTTGTTATACGCGGATGACCTTAAAGTGTTTGAGGCCATTAGCTGCATTAGGGATAGCTATCTACTGCAGGATCATTTGCGCCGAGTCTCGTCTTGGTGCGCCCTCAATCTCCCTCCTCTAAATTTAGCTAAATGTCATTTCATTCGTTACAGTAAGAGAGCGCTAGACTTATGTACTTCCTGCAATTGGCAACCATGACCTGCAGCTCAAGGAGGAGGTGGTTGATCTTGGCGTCCTTTTTGACTTAAATTTAAAATTTTTCAGCCATTTAGATTTTTTAATGCCTAAGGCGTATGCCGTGTTGGGTTTTGTGAAGAGGCACACAGCCCAATTCAAGAGCCCGTACGCGAAGCTTAGTGTTTATGCCGCATTCGTCCGGTCGAGGCTGGAATATGCCTCTATTATTTGGAGCCCCGCAAATAAAATAAGTTCCAATAGAGTTGAGCGGTCGCAGAAAAATTTTTTAAAATTTGTACTTCTCCCTTTAAGGTTTGTGGATCCTCTACCCTCATACCATAGCCGGTGCCTTCTCCTCCACATATGTACACTTGAGGATCGGCGCACTGTGGCGGCTTTAATTTAATCAATAATATTGTAATTGCTTGTCGTAGGGCCAATTACCTTTTGAACGAGCCTATTGATAGAGCATAATCATTTTTTAATACATTACCGCCTAGCCTCCGAACTAAGTGGGGCTCAGATAAACAAGCGTTTAGGGTCTTATTGGTTAGGCATTTCTTAAGTAGTATGTAAGTTAGATTGTATAGTAGCCATGTAAGATTAAAATAATCAATGGCGAAAGAGAAATAAATAAATAAATAAATAAATAGATAACTCCGGAGCGGCTAAGCCGCATTTTATTTTTGAAAAGCGTCAATAATATATATTATTTTAATTTAAATGACTAAGACAAAATGAAGACTGCTATGAATGTATTATTATAATTTAAGTTTTTGCCCATCTATAATCTCCATCTAAATTAAAAGACTTTTTATTTTATTATTATTTTTTAATTTTTTGCCTATTTATAGTCTCCATCTAAATCAAAAGACTGCTATGAAAGCATTATTATTTTTTAAGTTTTTGTGCCTATTTATAATCGTTTATATATTTAAAAACTGCAATGGATGCGTTGTTATATTTTTTTTAAGTTTTGTGCTTTCGATGCATCGAACCTCGATGTTTTGTTTAGCGATGTTTTCCGAGGTGTTTCGATTTTTTTTTATACAGGTGTTAAGTGATGCATCGATGGTTATTTTGAAAACATCGACGGTCATCGACATCAAGGTTTTCCGTCGAACTTGCATCACTAGCGTTTACCTTTACTGTAATAAAAAGTGAATAAAGTACCATTAATTTTAATAAGAAATTTAGCACGACTTTTTATTTGTCCGGGCTCCACCAAAGTTTACTGTTAAAAAAAAGCTTACTGACTCAATATAATCATTACATTGTAATGTAATATGATACAAAATTGAAACAAATATGAACAAAAAATTTCGTGTTGGGCCAAAATCGACCGTGCGTGTTCGTGTTACACAAAATAAATTTTTTCGTGTTCGTGTTGTGTCGTGTTGAAAATTTTAGACACGCTTCCATCTCTAGTTTAAAGCAAACATTCAGTTCTAATCACTCGTGCCTGGTTCGTAATGATTTTCTTTGATCGAACGCTTTGTGTGACCAGCAAAAAACGATTGAGAATGCTGCTTGCATTCAAAACGATCACGCTTATACCGTTTGGTCATACCGGGTGGTTCGATCGGTGGTTCTACTTATTTCATCATAAGCCAAAACTCGCGAGCACCGGATAATAAAACCGGACAACACCATATTGAAAGAATTTGTATGCTGCCGCACATGTCTTAAAGTCTTAAAATACTGCGCAGGCCAAACTAGAGCTGGGAAAACATCGATAGTTGGCATATTCGAGGTTTTCGAGGTTTTTCATACAAATATTCGATAGTATCGATAGTATCGAACTAAAAAAATTATAAATCAAGTTTAAGTTGCATTTAGAGTAAATAATAAAAAAACTTCTTAAAGGCCATTCTTTATTCGAATAACAAAACATAACAAAATCTCATAATCATATGAAGTCGCTTATAACAAAGGAAGAAATGAAATAATTCACAAAAGATTCTTATGAATAGGTTAATATATTCTAAATTTGTACACTGACGACTAATATTGTAATATGAGTTCAATGCTATAGCCTCAACGGTTTGTATCTTCTGTTTTGAGTTACACATGCTATAACCTAGTCTAAGGTTTTAGCAGGTATAACTTAGAACAGAAAATACTAACCGTTGAGGCTATAGCATTGAACTCATGTTACAGTATTAGTCTTCAGTGTAACTAGCTAACTATTCATTGATTGAATAGTTTGAGATCCACATATTTTTATTGAGAAAGGATAATATATCCACGTTTTTGGCCTTTAGTGATGCTCTCCTAGCAGAAATAATTTGTCCCGTTTTACTAAAACTCCTCTCAGACTCAGTCGATGATGCTTGCACACAAAAAAGGCGTTCAGCTGTAGTTTTAAGAAGAGAATCATCTGGAGCGCCCTGAAATTAAAAAAAGATAATAAGTTCAAATTAAACTGCAGATTTGTAAAGAAATTACCTTCCAAAACTTTAAAGGATCTGTTTGCTGAGGTGAATGTGCCGCTCGCATGTACTGTTGAAGTTCAACAATGGCATCGACCCGGTTTGTCCTCCCCAAAGTAGAAATATTTTTAACAACAAATTCAAAAAGAGGCTGCTGGCAGTCTGATTCCTTTTCTGTTGGTGTTGGCGGATCCAATGGCGAAACTTTTTTTAAGGCAGCTAGCTCGTTTTCTAATGCATGAAGGCCATCATCGGCGTTAAAGGGCGAACGAAAACCTTGCTTTTTAAATCTTGGATCCAGAAGAGTTGACATTTTTGGAAAGGTGCGCTTTTCATAGCCCAAAAGTCGTTTTTTTACTTGATCAACTAAACAATTTAGAGCTTCAATGCCTTCAAATGAATTTAACTTCAATCTGAAGCTGTCCAAAGTGTGCAATAATCCACAAACAATTGGAACTATCAGCGATGCTGTAACTGAAGTACTGGAAGATACCTGTTTTGTAGCGTTATCAAACGGAGATAGTAACTGAACAATATCTTTTAATATTGCGACTTCGTCCGCAGTGAATGGTGTTGGTGCTTTAGACGTACTTAAAAGTACTTTCGAGATGGCCTCATTTGTAAGTAGTATTCTTTCTATCATGTGATAGGCACTGTTCCATCTTGTGGGCACTTCTTGTATCAAGCTATATTTAATGTCCGTTTCTTGCGACGCTTTAAACTTACTAAGTGCAATTAAGCTGCTTTTAAAGTATGTGACAATTCGCTTGCATTTAAGTAAAATGTCTTGTAAGCAATCGATCGCCAAACAGCTTTGCACAACCAGGTTTATGGTGTGAGCAACACAGGGTAGATGTCTTTTTATTGTTATTGAGAAATTACATTGAAATTATTGAGAGTTATTGAGAAAGAGTCCAAAACATGCTCAGATATGCACTAGTTTAGATACCTACCTTTATCGTATTCGCCTTGCAAAAATTTGTCCATTTTCTCCGCCAACACCAATATTAACTTTCACGTGTAGATCTCCGCAGTTGTTCGCCAAAAGTAAAGATGTGCAAGCTTGCCACTATCGTTTACTATCGGCACTCAAACATCGATAGTGGTTCGCAAACCCAAATATTCGATATATCGATACTATCGTGAGTGGCCGACCCAGCTCTAGGCCAAACATCCAACTTAAATAGGCACAACTGCTGCAAAGGTTTAAAGGAATCAAAAAGCTTAGAAACTGTTTCACCGCTGGATAAAAGTGAAGTCGTTGAAAAATGCGCAAATTGGATTACATGAAACTCGTAAAGTTGTTTATTAAGATCGGCGCAACTCGGGCAATTCTCGATCTGATTGCTTCACTCACAATCAAATCAAACGCAACATGATCGATGTCTGAGCTTTCGTTTGCATCGTTGGACTCGATCGTCTTTTTCTGTATAATCATTTCTGATCATCAAACCGGTACGCCACGTAACCGGTACGTAAGCGAGCAATCAAATAAATTGTACGAACTGTTCGTTTTGTGCACGAAGATCGATCGTACAATTTTGTAGCGAACATCTTTTTGAGTGGCGACGGGTTTGAACGAAGCTGATCGAAACCGACTCGATCATACTCAATGCAGATCTCTGCTAGTCACCTTTATATCCATTAGCGAGGGGATGGGTTTTTAGATAGGGGGCGTAGGGGTCTTCGCTTCAGTGATTTCTTGGGAGGTCCGTCTGCTTATCAATAGCTCATTTGCAAATTTACTCTTGAAGTTAGCTTTGCCATTGCATCCATCTGTGTTAAAGGAGGCGAAAGCGGTCGTTTGTGGCCACCATTCCTAGTCTCCCTCACCATCAAGTAATCAGCCAAGCTGAAGTCTGCAGCAGAGATTCCCTTCCACATTTTCGGTGAGAGGGGAAATATCGACTTGTTTAGCATTTCTCCCCCGGTCATAGTCGCATTTGCTTTTGTATTTTGGCACTTATCAACCTTCTGAGAGGCATTGTCAATTGTCGAACGTCCATTGGGGTTAAAAGTTCCCTGCTTCTTTGAAACCTCCATGATTGTTTCTTATTCCTTCGTTCTCCGCTGCTTTATAGTTGTGTTTGTATATTTATTCTTTTCGGGGAGGATCTAGGCGTATTACCCATAGGGCAAGTTTTTTTCTTCAACCCTCCCCGCCATTTCAGAATTGGTAGAAACGGCCATATTAATATTGCACGAAAAAATACTATAATTTTTTTAATGCGGCTTCTGCCCCAGTCCCGCTAAAATCTGGCAAGTCTCCGAAAACCCTCCTTCGGGAAGGAGATCGCGCTGCTGGTGGAGATGCTGGAGGACGGAAAGAGGAGGTCCATCCACCAGCCGATGAGGGATGTAATAGAGAGCATCCGTACTCTCTACGAGCGACTGGCCGCCCAGAAGGACGAACAAGGAGGCGAAGAAGCGCAGAAAACCCACCAGGGGTCCCAGACGTCCCCTTATTTTGACCGGTGGCAGAACCCAGGAGGAAGGGTATTGGACCCAATCCCCCGAGCACCCCCGAGGAGCAGGAGGGAGTCTTCGCAAACGGCTACTCAAACGAGGACCGGAACCGGAAAACCATGGGAGGCTATGGAATCGGACCCGGGTACCCAGAGGACGAAGGACGCCCCCAAGTGGAAGCTGGTACGCCCGAAAAAGGGGAAAAACCTGCGGAGACCCAACCCAGCGCCCAAGGAGAAGCCGAAGCCAGACGCGCTGGTCATCACGGCCAAGGGCGAGGTCAGCTGACATCCTGCGACGGGTGAAGCAGGACAAAAAGCTGCAGGAGCTGGGAGAGGCCGTCACAAGGATAGGAAGGACCCAGAAAGGAGAACTCCTCCAACTAAAAAAAACTGGAGAGGACACCGCGGGGTTCAGAGCACTGGTAACGGAATCGATCGGAGACGAGGTGGAAGTGCGCTCTCTGTCGCACAAAATAGAGATCGAGTGCAGAGATCTGGACTAGATCACCACAAGGGAAGAGGTTGCAGAAGTAATCGGAAGCTAGTAGAAACCATCCGGATTCAGCTTTGGGAAAAGTTTGGGAACCACTGGTCTGGAATACATTTGAATCGAATAGAATGGAGTGAGTATACTCGAATCATTCGAGTTGTTTCTTATGATTTCGGTACATCCCCTTTGCAGCAAAAAGCCGGAAATATGGACAACCAATTTATAAAAGAAGCCGACGAGCCTGTATGTACATATGTATATATTTGTAGACCTCGTTTTTTAAAGTTTGGTTTTTAGGTTGTGTGTATCAGGCTTGACTGATTTGGAACTGTCCACATGTCATGCAACCACCAGCTCAGTCACCTGACATGAATGTTATAGAAAATTTATGGGCTATTTTGGATCAGAACATTCGAAAAAGGGAAATTCGCAACAAAAATTACCTTAAACAGGCTTTACTGGAGGAATGGGAGAAAATTAGTCCTGATATTACCAAAACATTGGTAGAATCCATACCAAAGCGTCTTAAATTAGTTATTGACAATCATGGAGGTCATACCAAGGATTAAATACATAGATAAACGTATTTAAAATTAGTCATTTCCAGCTGGTTGAAATAAGCTGTGGTACTTTTTTTCGTTATTTATTTGTTGATCAATTATTTTAAATATTAAACATGGAGTTAGATAATAAATGAAATAATATATTTTAAGTTATAACATAAAACTTTTTCAAATATATATATACGACTCGGCTGAATATATTTTAAGTTATAACATCTCCAAACTACTCCCGAGACAGCTGTTTAATGTGCTATATTGCTACTTGTTGGGCAGGAATTTCTCTGTCAAAGGTCCTGATGGAGTTGCGTCTCGTCTTGGGTCCATTAATGCTGGTGTGCCACAAGGCAGTGTTCTAGGCCCAATCCTTTTCTCTATCTACTGTTCTACTGCAGCCTGGCAGCTTCACCGTCTTCAAGGATGAGCAAAAACAACATCTGCACTCCAACGTTATTTATGCTTCTTCTCGGATTGGGTCTCATCATAAATGTCAAGAAATGTGTGCTGGTCGAATTCTCTCTGCGCAGAGCTAATGAGAGAGGCTACGATAATTCTACAAATATTTGCATTGGCAAAGTGCCCATTCCTCGAGCCAAGTCGTATAAATACTTAGGAGTGCTATTAGACAAGAAACTGAGAATGAACCTGCACATCACGCAGCTATGTATGTTCCAAATTGATGGCTAGAGAGAAAAAGCTCGGTTGGTTGATTGGAGAATATAGCTCTCTCCCCAGGAAAATTAAGGCCACCATCATCAAACAACTCATAATGCCCCTTTGGTACTATTGTTTACCTGTCTGGGCCACTTTAGCCGCTGATTCTTCTGTCCTGAGAGTTCAGACTATGTTCAATCTGATGGTCAGGCGTATCCTTGGCTATGATAGATACACCAAAAATGAGGATATTCGTAGTGAGCATCACCTTAAAACATTGAGCGAAGTATACGAGGAGCAGTGCAACAGATTTGTTATTTGCCTACTGACCCACGAAAATCCAGCTGTAAGAAATCTTGGACTATCTACTTTTTTCCTAGTTAGAACTGCCAGGTCTAGACCCAGATACTTGAAGCACATTAAAGATTTTATGGAGAAACATAGGAAAAACTTTAAAGGTGCAAAGGCGACTCAATCCTGCTTCCCAACTCTACTTAGGCAAATTGAAGAAGCGGCCAAAAAGCAACACTTGGTTAATGAAAAATCCAACCTCCGTAGAGCCCGACGAATGATTGGCAGAATGGCGTTTATTTCGTTATAACCTTATGATTTGCTTATTACCTAATTTCTCTAACCTGCTGCCTTTAAGTTGTCTCCCCAGAAGCCCAGGCTTATAGCTAATGGACAGGTCTGGATCCTTATGTGCGGCTGAATAAATTTTTTCAAAATATCGCTTAGTTTGGCTGGTATAATGATATAAAGTTTTCGGTTAGTGGTGGTTGAAATAAGCTGTGATCCACTGTATAGATTTGTAGACCTCGTTTTTTAAAGTTTGGTTTTTAGGTTGTGTCCATTACATTACTCTGTCTAAATTAGTTTATTATTAAATGCAAGATGACATTTGCTTATTCCGCCTCTGCAACAAGTTGTTTAGGAACTGTCGCAGAGGCCAGGTGGTTGAAAAGACAGTTTCCCGCGTTTGTATTTGTTCGTGTTTCGTAAGATATTAACCTGTCCATAAGTGTTTTGTTGTATTATGTTTTTCAGAGTTAATTTGTTTAAAATATATACATTGTGCATAGCGCGGTGGGTATCAAAGAGAAGCTGCAAAGTGGAATGTACACCTTAATAGAAAAGATAGGAAGAAGCAAAGTCTGGGAATTTTTCTGCAAAATTAAAAACAAAAATGGAGAACAAATTGACGACCTTGTAGCTTGTAAGATGTGCTATACTGTTCTAAAGTTTACAGGAAGCACATCTAACATGGTCACACATAAATGCTACATCGTAAATGCCAGCAAATTCCGCAACGCTGCTCTTATTGAAGTGAACAAAGCTACAAAAGACGCGGGCTTATCTGTTGTAACCGAATGGGTTCTGAAGAACTGCTGTCCTCTTAAAATTATTGACGACTCTGGCATTAAACAGTTTGCATCATTTTTAATTAATGTTGAAGCTAAATATGGTGGAAATGTCGACGTAAATAAGCTGTTACCACATCCAACAACCGTATCCCGAAACATAAAATCTATATATTTGACCCACTTAGGCCCAATAAAAACGGAAATAAAAAAGTACAAAGCCTTTGGATATGTTATTACCAGTGACATATGGACTGATAACTTCTTAAAAACAGCATATTTGTCTTGCACTGTCCATTACATAATGGAGGGAGTTTTGTCACAAGTTGCAGCAAGCTAGTCAGATATTTTAAAAAGTCAGGAAATAATTCATCGTTAGGGATGTCTTTAAAGAGTTTTTGTCCAACTCGGTGAAATACCGTCTACTATTTGCTTAAGTCCATTGAAATGAATTGGATAGAGCTAACAGCTAATTTAAAAGAAAAAAATCAGACCTGCAGAGTGGATGACATCAATATAAATCATTTAGGTGCAATTGTGCGATTGCTGGAAGTTCTTGAGAATGTGTCCAAAAAAATTGAAGCTTCTTAACGCCCAACGATACATTTAATTTTGCCAAATTTAAACAAGCTAAAGAAAGAAAACCTCCCACATCGAGTGTCATAGTACACAGACATAATTAAAAGCCTTAAATTCCAACTCAATAGGCAAATTTGTTCAACAGTTACTCCAAAAACCATAACATAGCTTTGTTACTTTTTCCCCCAACTAAAAAACTAATTCAATTCTCACAAACTGAGGGAGAGACCACAATCAAAGATTGCAAAATTCATTTTCCTCTCTTTATCTCAAAGCGGACGGACGTTTTTTTTGTGAAAGTTTTCATAAAATTTGCTTATTAGCTTTCCATAAACAATCGGTGTTTATTTCTATTCACATAAAAATAAATAAAAATAATAAACAAATTGCAATTTATAGAACCGTATCGCTTCGCGTGTGCAGTGATATATTTGGAGGTAAAATAATCATTTTATTAATTTTTCTTCCAAACATAGCCCTGCTTTGCTTCTTTATCTCTTACGGTATTGCTTCTATTCTATTGCTCCTGTTTCTCGCTCAATAGAGATTCGTATCTCTATTCTTTGCATTTTACTAACTCGCACTAACTGCTCTCTTCAATCAATATTATTAA
>JAJJHT010009935.1:9861-25318 GCA_021223865.1 Drosophila pandora | reverse complement strand
TTTATTTAAATTTTTAATAATTATGGAATTTAAATTGGTCTGTGCGTTGAAGTCTTGTAATAAGACAATCTCCTCTTCACAGTCTACCATCCACTGCTGGCTTTGTGAAAACGTTTTACACGCCGGGTTCACGGCCTTAGTTTCGGATGCAATCTCACGTAGGTCTGGTCTCCATTTTTGCTGTGACGATTGCATTGCTGTTCAGGACGAAATGAGATCGTCATGAGACAGACTAAAAGTGGATTCAAGGAGTTGATTAGCGGTTTTCGTAAAATCAATGACCACCTCTGTGTGCTCTTACTAGAAGGTTGAAGCGGACACACCCACTAGATCTGAGGCTGGAGGAGGATACGTAGTGAGGTTTTACTAATCAAATGGAATTAAATTTCGTAAAATGGCAAACCACTTGGGATAATCTAACATTGTATCATTCAATTCTCCATTATGTTAAGGTACCATTATAACATTTAATTATTGTCCATTACTGTGGACAGATCTTAAATTGAACTCTTGATTGATAATAAAAAAAAAACTCTGTAGTTTAGTAGTCTACATAGTTTAGTAGTCGTCAACTATAAAATGAGTCTCCAAAGCGTAAGAA
Source organism: Drosophila pandora (assembly GCA_021223865.1). NCBI lineage: Eukaryota > Metazoa > Arthropoda > Insecta > Diptera > Drosophilidae > Drosophila > Drosophila pandora. Next base: position 24,717 of record JAJJHT010009935.1, on the reverse strand, counting down.
ATCCTCTGTTAGTGATGAGCTCAGCCGACAACTATGCAGGCCACCCCAAGGGCCGGACCTGAGAAAAATTCGACTTACGAATATCTAAAAATTAATGAGCAATTGTCCGATATGTCCTCTGTGGCATCGCTTCAAGTGATCCCAGACCCAATAATTCAAACCCCTGTAACAGTCACCAAACAGGGTAATCAACCGTCCGGACCCCCGGTACGTACTGATGCCGCAGTATTAGTTACGGCGGCACCAAAACCCTTGCAGGTGATCCCACCATCGAAACACATTTTTGTTTCCCGACTGGCCCCTGATACTTTTGAGATTGATATCTCGGCTTAAGTCAAAGCCTAAAAAAAAGTCGAGATAAGGGTGGTGGACATTACAAAATTTAAATATTAATACACCAGTTTAATTTGGTCCTTCGAGCCGGATCACTTGATAAGAGGAGCCCCTATACTAATAAGGTTTCATTTGAAAACTCATTGGAGTAACACCTTTATATAAGGGGCTCCTCTTATCATGTGGTCCTTCGGGACACCCTGACGTTTTCCCCCCTGTGGTAAGAAACTCAGGTTAGGCTGCGATCTGGGCAATAAAGAGCCCACTTTAAAATCGCGTAGTCAAACAAAAAAAAAACTGTTGTTTCCCCCCAAGAGGTAAGGAACACCGAAAATTAAATTATAAAAATGCCAATAGGCATAATATAAGGCTGTGATCTGGGCAAAAAAGATCCCAGTTTAAAATCGTAGTCAGGAAAAAAAAATAACTGTTGTTTCCCCCAAGAGGTAAGGAACACAGAAAATTAAATTATAAAAATGCCAATGAGCATAAAATAAGGGGGCGGTCTGGGAAAAAAAAGAGCCTAGTTTAAAATCGTTCCTTTCTATGGTGTTTTTTCCGGAACGGCACCGGAATAAATAACATATGAAACTATAAAAAATAAAATTATAAAGGTGTAGGCGTATCCGAGGCCCTTCATCGGAAAATTTTAAAAAAACATCAGTCAAAGCAGCAGTGAGCACCCCAAGCAGAAGCAACATCCGATCGACAGCAACATCAGGAGCAACAGAGGCCAAAGCAACAACGGAAACAAAAGCATCGGCAAGAGCAGTAAAACAACATCAGCAATTATAGTCATCGGCAAGTTTTGTTTTCTTTTTGGTTTTATAACTTCTGTTCATGCTGAATTCATAATTCACAATATATAATTACATATGTACATATTCATAGTATATACTAACATATCATACATATATATATCGATAACCACCGACTGTGCCATCACTAGAGAATTTTACCATCTCTGGAATGAGTTTAAGTTTTTTTTTGGGGAGTTATCTTTTGCCGCTCAAAATTCGTTTTTATAATAAAGAAAGGAAAGTGAATTAAACCTAACCCGAGTGTCTTTGGAATCATCCTCAAATCCTTTTTTTTCCTACCGTTCGCCTCATTCCTGGCAATACATTGGTCCTTCGAGCCGGATCAGTGCATCCTTGGCAAGGTCCTTGGGCCTCTCCGTCACAAGCGTCGGGACCGATGGTGTGTGCACAGCGAGGCTCCAGTCGATCAGGGGGCCGTTGGACGAGGAAGTCATCTTCCACGTTGATTCCCAGCAGAGATCGCCTGCACGGGAAATCGATCCGACGGCATACGAAGCCTTCGCAAACCTCGCCCTGGCGGATGAACGCTGGTTTAGGCCGAGTACCATATTCTTGGTATTAGGGGCCGAAGTGTATCCTCACATCATCCGTNAAAAAAAAACATCAGTCAAAGCAGCAGTGCGCACCCCAAGCAGAAGCAACATCCGATCGACAGCAACATCAGGAGCAACAGAGGCCAAAGCAACAACGGAAACAAAAGCATCGGCAAGAGCAGTAAAACAACATCAGCAATTATAGTCATTGGCAAGTTTTGTTTTCTTTTTGGTTTTATAACTTCAATTTAATTTTAATTAAAGAAAAAAGTTTTCAAGATGTCCACTAAAAACAAAAAATTAAAAAATATATATAATATAACAGTCCACTAAAAAATTGAATGAAAATAATAATTAATTTAAAAATGTAAACACAAGTCAAGCACTTTTGTGGCCCCTTGCAGGATGTTCAAACATTAAGTTGAACATGGGAGCTAATATAATATGCAATGTTAAAATATTTAAAAATATGAAATATAATTAACAACATATTGTTATCGAATTATAATAATAACAATTTTCTAATACTGAAGGAAAGAAATTTATAAAAGAAAAAGTACATATATACATATACAGTCCGCTATCTAGTGTTAACAAAGGACAATATAATGAATCTAAATAATATATAAAATGTACACCTTTTTTGTGGCCCTTTGCAGAATGTTCAAGCATTGAACACGATAAGAATTCCAAACATAGAATGTAAGAGATCGGACCCATGGGAATAAGTAATCAACAGCATGGTTTGAAAGACGATCTCCTGCAGTCTAACCAAATATTTATGTGGTGCACTTGAAGCACTTAAGAAAGGGTCACATACCATGTCAGCGTGCAGTCCGTTGATAAGTAGTTTTAAATAGATTTAAGATTTCTTTGTATGTTTCTTGTAAGAGAAGTGTAAGAAATAAAAACAGTTTTTAAACGGAACTCATTGGAGTAACACGATTATTTACGGGGCTCCTCTTAACAAGGCCACTGACCAACCTTCCACTTCATCTTCCTCAGTTTTAAAAAACTAATGTCTTCTCTAACACTTACCTATCAGAATACAAGAGAGTTACCTAGTAAACTTCCCAAACTGTATTCTGATAGTTCTTTCTTTGCATCTCACATTATTCTATTTACAGAAACTTGGTTAAAGCCGAAGATCTTAAGCTCCGAAGTTTTTCCTAGTAGGTACACCACTTTTAGATGTGATAGAACTCTGCAAAGGGGAGGAGGAGTGTTAATCTCTGTAGACTCCAAACTCGCTTCTGAAGAGGTAAAATCACAAGAGTTTGGTGACATTGAATTTCTTTGCAATAAAATCACTTTGTCCGATCAATCTTTGTATGTTATCTGTTCGTACATACCACCTTTGTCCGAACCGCCAACATACTGGCAACATTTGTCCGCTATTCGTTTGGATTTCGATCGTCTGTCTGATGGTGACCAGCTGATAGCTATGGTTACTTTAAAACTTATGTGGTCAAATGTTGAAAATTCTTTACAGCTTAACTCCCACTACGACTTCCCTGTGGGCATGTTTGACATGTTACTCGGGCAATTAACCACGTTAGAAATTCTTTAGGTCGGCTGTTGGACTTCCTGATGGAATTACTCCAGAACTTTGCCCCTTTCTGACCCCGAGGATCCATATCATCCCACTCTTGAGCTTCAATCGAAAACAACTCCTTAATTGACCTTAAGTCTACACTTAAATCTCATAAAGTTCGTTTCTTCCGTAAGGCTGACTTTATGAAATTAAATAAGTTAATCTCGGAATTTGATTGGTCTGATTTACTGGCATGTGAGGTGTAGGCATATAACAAATGTCCCCTGAAGTAGAACACCAACACTGCTTTTTATAATTCCTTTATTAGTTTTGACTAGATCCGCTGCGGATCGCTGCTGGTGTTCGACTGACTCCGCTCTCATCCCGCAATCCGCATCAGCCCTCATTACTCGCTGAAAAAGCAATGAGAGCGATGAGAGCACAAGAGAGAGAGAGCCAGAACCGACAACAAGCAACGACACCGACTTACACTAACAACAATTTACAGTTATGCAATACACTTATAGTTAATATATATACACATTATGTAGCAACCTGCTACAATTCGGCCGTCCTGACATTTAAAGATCCCCTGATCTTGTGATATTTTACAATTGATTCTTACATCTATTTGACTAAGATACTATTAGTTATTTATTTACAACAGTTTACATAATATTTGAACTTCATCTTCGTTCACCTATTCAATGTTTAATGTTCTTACTACTCAAAACACCTTCAAAATCTTTAATTAAATACCTATCATTTCCTAAAACTTTGTCTATTTCGAAAGGACCCTTATGTTTGGGTATTAACTTTCTTGCAACGCCAACAGTACAATCAAAATTCTTAACCACGATATAGTCACCTACATTGTATTCTGAACTCGCTTTCTTTTTCTCTTTTTAATTTCTTTCATTGTCTTTCTGCATCTTTGTTTGACACTCTGTTCCTTTTTTCCTAATTTCGTCTAAATTCCTAACATTATCAGTAATATCTAATTCTTCTAACTTTTGCCTTAATTCATATATAATTTTTCCTTTTTGTGCGATTCCAAATAACATTTTGCTCGGCATTTGCGCAATGCTTCTCTGTTTTGTATTGTTTAACATAAACTCAACATCTTCAACAACTGTATCACAATGCAATCCCTTTTCTAAGTCTGCCAATTTCGCTATCATCGGTCCTATTATTCGATTAATTCTTTCCACCTGACTATTAGCTTGAGGTGACCCTGTTGCTATTTTTACGTGCTTAACATTATAATCTTCGAAAAATTTCTAAAAATCCTCAGATGTAAAACAACTGCCCCTATCCGAAACAATACAAGTCTGTCTACTATACGATCTAAAATAATTATTCAATGCTATAATAACTTCCTTTGTGTTTGTTGTTTTTGTTGCACATAACTTAATCTTTATTTGACCTTCCCTTATCCACTGGCCCGTAGTGATCAATATGTATGATCTCGAATGGTACATTCCCTTTTGGAATGCTGTGTAAAAATCCTTCTTCTTTTCCTGACTTTGGTGAAAACGCTACACACCTCAAACCATTATTAATATGTCTAAAAACTTTCTCTTTCATATCTGCACACCAATACGTCCTAACAATTACATCCATAACCTTATCTCTACCTAAGTGACCTAACTCATTGTGATATTTATACAGTATCTTGTCTTCCATTTCTTCTGGAACATAAAACAACAATTTTCCATCATTTGCTTTCCTATAAATCTTCTTTTTCTAACCTCATTCTAATATTCTTTAACTTTTCATCTTTCGCTTGACATATAACTAAATTGTCTTCAAAACTCACCGTTTCTACTACACATATGTTAGTATTCCTTCTTAAAGAATCTACATGTTGCATAAGCTTTTCCGACTTATGAACTAACTCAAAGTGTTGCCGCCGATATTTAAATTCTGCTTCGATCCCTTCAATATGGTCCTATTAGAAAAAAAGAAGGGATTTTGGCTTATATGGGTGAACGGCCACACAACTGATCTACCGTTACATTGCGATACTATCGACCGAAGAAAAAAGACAAAGTTTTTTAAAGTTTTTTTTTTCCAACTTGTAGTTAAATAATAAATAATAAAGTCGAATTACTAAAGAATTTGTCAATACTTATTGGTCGGTCGAGCCAACATATTTGTGCCGCAACACAAAGTCATACTCGAGTAACTCTTAACGCCCACCTCGCAATGCGAGAGTTAAGTTATATTCTGTTTAACGTCAACGTCAATGAATTACAATCAGTAACAATTCTAAACCGTCTACCTTGTACATAAATTCGGAACCTTCGTAGAGCATAAATAATGGCTAACGTTTCAAGCTCAAAGCTATGATATTTTGCTTCATCTTTCGTTGTAGCTTTCGAAAAATAGGATGCAATTTCTTATCCTCTTTCCTCTGTAATAATACCGCACCAAAACCATGTGCACTTGCGTCTGTATGTAGTTCTACCTCATCCTTATAATAATATAAACCTAGTACCGGTGCTTCTATGAGCTTCTTTTTTAGCATTTCAAATCCTTTATGAATTCTCTAAGATATGAACACAATCCTAAAAAGCCTCTAACTCCATGCTCTTTGTTGGGGACTGGAAAATCTCTGATGGTTTCAATTCCTTTATCATTTGCTTGTATTTACTCGACACCAAAAAGCCTAAATATTGAACACTCGTTTGTAAAAACTCGCATTTAACCATTTTTAATTCTAATTTGTTTCTTGCTAATCTTTCAAAAACTTCTTTAAGTACACTCAAATGCTCTTCAATTTCTTTACTTGCGATCATAACATCGTCCATGTATATAACCACTTTTCCTTCTCTTATCATGTCTGCAACAATTTTATGATAATTCTTTGAAACACCGCCGGTGCGTTTTTTAGGCCCATTGGCATCCGCATGAATCCGAACTGCCCTAGCGGCGTCATAAATGAAGTATATTTATTTAATTGATTCATTCTCAACAAACACATGAAAGTACCGATGTTTAAGGTCTAATGTCGAAAATATAGTCTTATTTACTAATGTGTCCAATAAATCATCAATTAAGGGTAATGGATAATTATCTTTAATCATTTTCTTATAAAGCTTCCTGTAATACACACATAATCTCAAATCACCTTTTTTTTCTGATTCTGATTCGCTCGGCCTAATAATTCCCTCTTTTAAGTACTCGTCTAATATTCTCTGTAACTTTTCTCTCTCTGTAAAAGCTTACCGTCTCGGAGAACGGGTAAAAGGTTGCGAGTCATCCAACCTCAGCTTTATTTCACACTTAACCTCTGGTTCCTTTGGTCTTTGTTTATTAACATAAAATTTTTCTATAGTTTTAATAAATTGCTGTCTAACCTTATAATCCACTTGTTCACCAATTTTTTATTGTACAGATTCATCTTCAATATTAATATTCATAAGTTTCTTTTCCACTACATTTATGTCAACTTTCTTTGCATCTTGTAACCCAACTGCATTTCTAATCTTTTGTTTACTATACATTACTAACTATTACCTCTTTGCTTATTATCCGACTTTCATCACTAACCTTATTAACATCACTAATTCTTTTCTGTTCAACATCAACATCACTAACTATTTGCTCTTCATCACTAACATCATAACTGTTTTTAACATTCTCTAAATTTTCTACCGTAACCGTACCGTCAAGGTGTCAAGGTTTAGATTTAGATCACATGCTTCCATAAAATCCCTTCCCAGGACTACATCATGACTCATAGATTTTTTTGCCACAACTAAATGAAAATTTACTTTATTGAATTTTTTCTTTATATAACATAATATTCTGCCATAAGTTTCTAAACAACTTTCATTTATTCCATGATATGAACTTAAAACTGGCACTTTACAAACATTTTCGGGTAATAAACGAGAGATTTTAATAAACGAAATTGGGCTTCCTGTATCTGTGAGGCATTCTGTAATTAACCTGGTATTAGTATTATTCCTAAAGTAAATTTCAAAATATCTTACATAATTGTTCTTGACCTCGTTCTTAATTTTGTTTTTCAGGCCCTTCGCCACAAAATGTCCCATTTCGCCAAATGCATAGCACGATCCTTTCTCCCGTCTTGGCTTCCTGCTCTCCTGCACCCAATGTCCTTTGCATTGCAATTATATCAACGCGTGTCCTTGCTGTCCTCGTCCTTGTTCACTGCTGCCTCTTTTTTGTCACCATAAGATTTAGGCAACTTCACCTCCGCAAATTCACGTTTGATATGTGCAACATTTTCGAAGCACTGGATATGTGCATGATTACGCAGCCCTTGATTAGGAATTCCTTCAATGAAGCGACTTATCATCTCTTCTGCATCTATGTTGATTCTCTGACCCAGCAACACTTTATCGTCCACGTAACTTCCAAAACTTTCACCGGAACTCCCTTTACGGGCCTCGAATTGACCCCTTGCCTCTAACTTCGAAACTTTATCTGAAAACATTGAAATTAGCTCGGTGGTTAACTCCTCCAACGGTAGCATGATGCGTTCAGGGTTTGCATGTAGCCACACGTTTGCTTTTCCTTTGATTTTACTAATCATCAACATCTTAACATATTGTCCACTAATTCCATAAATGGTTGCAATATTATTCATTTTCGTAATCCATTTTCGTGCGCAAGTTTCACCCGAAAATTCACTCACAACCTGTGTTGCCACACCCAACGAAATATCGATGCTTGGGTTGTGAAATTCCAAAAGCTTCGACTTCGCAGCGTTGCCTTTTTTCACCTCTTCACTGGCGCCTGCTTTTGCGCCGCTGCTGCCGGCTTCATTCCTGTCATTGCGTGCATAATTTTCATCTTTGTCTTCTCCCTCGCCGCCGTCGTCGTTGTTGTTTTCGCCGCCGTCTTTGCTGCTGCTCTCGTCTCCACCTTTTGCCTTCGTCTTTTCCGCTTCGATCGCCGTCAACTTTGCTCTCATTTTTATCGCCATCTTTTCCTTTAGTTTCACCCCCGTGTATGTCGTTTCCTTCGCCTTCGCCTTCGCCTCCGGCTTTGTCGTTGTTTTTGACTCCTTCTTCGTCGCCATTATCGTTGTCATCTTCGTTGTTGTCTAATTCCAGATCTTCTTCATAGTTGTCTTCACCGTTGCTTCCATCGCATCTTCGTCTTGATTACGAGATATCTGATTCCAGATAATTACGAGATTTCGTTGACATTTTATCCTATTGAAATTTGCGTATTCAAATATGCAAAAGTAACATAGACAGTTATGCTGTATATTCACTTGAATGTAAGTGTTCAAGCATTGAACACGATAAGAATTCAAAACATAGAATGTAAGAGATCGGACCCATGGGAATAAGCAATCAACAGCATGGTTTGAAAGACGATCTCCTGCAGTCTAACCAAATATTTATGTGGTGCACTTGAAGCACTTAAGAAAGGGTCACATACCATGTCAGCGTGCAGTCCGTTGATAAGTTGTTTTAAATAGATTTAAGGTTTTCATGTATGTTTCTTGTAAGAGATTTGTAAGAAATAAAAACAGTTTTAAAACGGAACTCATTGGAGTATCACGAATATTTACGGGGCTCCTCTTAACAGTAAGGATGTAGCAAGTGTATACACACTAAAAATGTGTTCCTTCTTTCTTGCCTATTTGTTGTTGTCTTGTCCTCTTGACATTTTACTTCACTTCTTTTCTGGCATCGAGAGCGTGTGATTTATAAAATCTAATTGTGTGTTTTATTTATTCATTGAGGGTTTTTGGCTAATTCTTAATTGTATTACTTATTTATTAACAAAACCAATATATCCAAACGCAATATAAATTCGCGCTTTGTTCCTGTTGTTGGTAGCCGTAACACACTTAACCACTATTTTAATTGCGTAATTGATGCGTTGCTAGCGTCCATTTTCGTTTTAGTTAATTGTTTTTAATAGTTTATTTGGAACGAGATCGGCCCACTTCCCAGGCATCGAGAATCCATCACTAAAGATTCAAATCCAGGAAATTTTCTTGCTTTCATAAAATATTTGAGTAAATTCGATCCTGTAATGAAAGAACATGTAGAATCTGTTACCACTAACCCAGGGCGCGTATCATACTTTTCTCATGACATACAGAACAAATTGTTTCACTTCTTGGAAACAAAGTGAGGAAAACGATTACATCATCAATCAAAGATGCGATTTACTTTAGCATGTCTTTTGACACAACGCCAGATTCAAGTCATGAGGAGCAAATGTCAGAGATTATCAGATACGTAGAAGTTAAGAGGAATTCCGTTGAAATAAAGGAGTCATTCATTGACAATATCCCCATAAAAACTAAAAATGCAGAAGGAATGACAAATGTAATCTTGCAGAAGCTTGAGAAGGATGGCTTAGATTTACGTAATTGCAGGGGTCAATCGTACGACAATCAAGCAACCATGGCTGGCGTGCATTCAGGAGTTCAGCAGAGAATTTTGGATAAAAATTCTTTAGCAATCTTCATCCCATGTAATAATCATTCGCTGAATTTAGTAGGAGTTCATGCGGCTCATATAAATCCGCAGGCGATTACATTCTTTGGGACAGTTGAACGGATCTACGCTTTTTTCTCAAGATCGACGCATCGATGGGACGTTCTCAAAGAATTTGTTGAAATTACGGTCAAAAGCATATGTGACACGAGGTGGAGTGCTAACGCGGAAGCAGTGGACACTTTATCAACGCAACTGGACGGGATACGGCCACTGAAACAGTCGATACTAGACAAGACGCGGCTCTAATTATCGGCGCTATTGAAAATTTTAATTTTATTGTCCTTCTTTTATTTTGGGCGGAAATTCTTGGAGCGATTAACAGAATGCAGAAAATGTTTCAAACTAAAGAGATTAGCTTCGATGAATCATTGACCATTAGGAGTCCATTAGGAGCAAAGTCGACAACCTGGAAAAGATGATGGAAAAGCTATTAGAAAACTTCAAAAAACTTATAGACTCCTTTGGCCTACCTTCTGATAACACGGCGGGAGATGTCACTGCACTTTCCGATGATTCCAGTGCATTTGGTGACCAGGAATCCTTTATGCAAAAGCAAAAGCGTCTTTCGCCCCGAGCGCCAACGAGGCTAGCACCGCCACTGCGTTTGACGGTGAGAAATATTCAATATGGAAGAAATATATTGCTGGAAGAGCATGATCTTCTTAAGGTTATAGATGAAACGCATGAAAAAGTGACTGATGAGATTAAAAAGGCAGAACGAAATGCAAAAGGTTTAATAATTGAATACTTAAGTGATGCATTTCTATCTTTCACTAACAGTGGGAGCACTGCTAAGCAGATTTTTGCAAATTTAGATGCAATTTACGAAAGAAGCTTGGCGTCACAACTATATCTGCGAAAGAAACTTTTACCCATGGAGTCAAAAGGTGACACTTCACTCCTAAATCATTTTAATTTATTTGGAGCATCAGGAGCAAAATTAGATTTAAAATTTCCCATTTACCTCTAACTCTTCCACCCAGTTATGATGGAGTTATAACGGCAATAGAGACTATCAGAAGATAGTTTGACATTGGCTTTTGTAAAAACACGACTTCTTGACCAAGAAATAAAGCTTAGGAATATTAGTAAGGATATGAGTATTAAAGTCTTGCAAGCAGTAGGTAAAAAGGAGTTCAAAGATAAAAAATTTAACAACAATCCAATGCAGAAGTTTAAGAAAAAATTGTTCAAGCCAAGTTTCAAACCGAAACCAAAACGTTTTCGTTGTGGTAAGCCAGGACATTTAAAGAAGGATTGTTTCTTTTTGAAAAGGCAGCCAAATCAGAATCCAAGCCAGAGTGTAGTTTTGCCTTCATGTTGAGAAATGCAACTTCCAATTCAAATACGAACGAGGCTGAGTTTATACTAGACTCAGGAGCATCAGACCACCTAATAAATGGCACAGCAATGTTCTCCAAATATGACCATTTGCAATCAAATGTGCCCATCGAGATTGCGAAACGCGGAGAGTTTATCTACGCTACAGCCAAAGGAGTTGTCAATATTACCAGCTGCGGAAAGCAAATCACCTTGCAAAACGTTTTGTATTGCAAGGATATTCCGCACAACCTACTATCGGTAAAGAAAGGATGCAGGATGCGAAATGACCATTGAATTTAATCCTGGAGGTGTAAAAGTATCCAAGGATGGTAAATTGGCTTTTAATGGAATCTGTGAGTTCAATGTACCTATTATAAAATTTCAATTAAACAGTAAAGTATTTATGTCTTAAATTTTAAATAGCGGCGTATTGAAATTTGCGTATTCAAATATGCAAAAGTAACATAGACAGTTATGCTGTATATTCACTTGAATGTAAGGACGTAGCAAGTGTATACACACTAAAAATGTGTTCCTTCTTTCTTGCCTATTTTTTCCTATCTTGTCCTCTTGACATTTTACTTCACTTCTTTTCTGGCATCGAGAGCGTGTGATTTATAAGATCTAATTGTAAAATAAATATTTTATTTATTCATTGAGGGTTTTTGGCTAATTCTTAATTGTATTACTTATTTATTAACAAAACCAATATATCCAAACGCAATATTAATTCGCGCTTTGTTCCTGTTGTTGGTAGCCGTAACACACTTAACCACTTTTTTAATTGCGTAATTGATGCGTTGCTAACGTCCATTTTCGTTTTAGTTAATTGTTTTTAATAGTTTATTTGGAACGAGATCGGCCCACTTCTGATTTTGTAGGCATATAACAAATGTCCCCTGAAGTAGAACACCAACACTTTGCTTTTTATAATTCCTTTATTAGTTTTGACTAGATCCGCTTTGGATCGCTGCTGGTGTTCGACTGACTCCGCTCTTATCCCGCGATCCGCATCAACCCTCATAACTCGCTGAAACAGCAATGAGAGCGATGAGAGCACAAGAGAGAGAGAGTCAGAACCGACAACAATAGATTTTTAAATAAACCTAGATTATCTGGCTGTACAGTTAGTTATGCAAGATACTTAGTAGCTCGGTCCCATTTCACCGTGCATAACGCAGAATGTTATAGGAGTTATATTCGCCGCTGCAGGATTCAATTTACTCAGGATCCGAAGCAGTTTTATAACTTTGTAAACACTAAGCGTAAACATGTATCTTTTCCAGCACTGCCTACGTTTGAGAACTTGTATGCGAACACTGATCAGGCAATGGCCGATCTCTTTGCACAGTTTTTTCAAACTACCTATTCACCTAGCAGCAGTTCAGCTCATCCTTACACTTATAATATCCAATCAGCCAACCTTATATTTTGCCCATCTTTCGATCAAAGTGGTGTGTTATCGGATCTTCTTAAGGTTAAGCCCGTGTATTCGCCAGGCCCTGATGGAGTACCAGGCTGTGTTTTGAAGTACTGCACCGAGGCACTGTGCAAGCCGCTTGTTAAACTCTTTAATCTATCGCTGGAAACTTCGATCTTTCCCCTTATGTGGAAGGAATCCTTCATTATTCCGCTGCATAAAAAAGGGAAAAAATCCGACGCTGCTAATTAAAGAGGCATCTCTAAATTGTCAGCAATTCCAAAGCTTTTTGAAAAACTTATCACTCCACAGAAACACCTATGTAGTTCAATAATAACTCCGTGCCAGCATGGCTTCATGAAGCGCCGCTCCACCACTACCAACTTATTGGAGCTGACATCTTTTATCACGGATGGCTTACAAACAGACGTCATTTACACTGACTTCAGTAAAGCATTTGACTCTGTTAACCATTCGCTTCTTATAAGTAAACTCAGTCTTTTGGTATTCCCAACTGATCTTATCTGGATTTCGAGCTACTAATCTGGGAGAACCCAACGTGTTTTCTTTAAAGATGTTACCTCGCGTTTTGTCCGCGCAACATCTGGGGTGCCCCAAGGAAGCCATCTTGGGCCCCTATTTTTTACACTGTTTATTAACGACTTGCCCCTTGCCTTAACTAATTCACTTGTACTTATGTACGCTGATGACGATAAGCTATGCCTTCAGTATAAATTCAATAGCGCCCAGTCTAGACTTCAATCCGATTTGGATAAACTTCAAAATTAGTGTAAAACAAAAACTAAAACGTTATATACATTACTGGTCCGTCCGATTCTTGATTATGGATCGTGTGTCTGGAGTCCTCAAGTTGGAGTACACCAAGATCACATTGAATCTGTATAAAAAAACTTCCTTACTTTTGCTCTTAGGGGACTTGATTAGAATGCAAATCTTTACCTCCCCTCTTATCGTAGTAGACTTTTACTAATCAACTTACCATCATTAACAAATCGTAGAACGATGCTGGGTGTCATGTTTCTATATAATCTTATTTATGGAAATATAGACAGCCAGCATTTACTAACACGTTTAAATTTTAACATTCCTAGTAGAAGGACTAGAAACTCTCGTCTTCTACTCCTCAGTCATTGTAGTTCGACATATGCCCAACACGATCCGTTCAGGGTATTATGTTCGGACTACAATGAACTCTACCACATCTTGTCACCTTGCTCTACTAACAATCCTAAATCGCTTATATTAACCGCCTTATCTGTGCAACACTCTTCCTCGTGATATCTTTCTTCTATTCTTCGCTTAACTATCTCGGATCTATTCCCGCGATTCGAGCCGTACGTTACGCGGCAGCGTCCCTCGGTCGGTTGGACGGGAGGTGGGCTGTACGTATGCAGTGGGAACCGCGCTAAAAAATTATTATGAGTCAATTTCTTCAAGACAATTCAGACCTCAACAATAATGAATACCAGTTAGTAGACGATGAATTTGCTTATTATTTCGATTTCTCCCAAATTTAGACAATACAGGACAAGGTCGAACAAGAAATTTCTGGATAATCTAATATTAATGTTTTAGACACTACTGATTTTAATCCTTTAGCTTGGTGGCATTTGAATAACCAACTTTTTCCGCTATAGCACAAAATAAGCAAAATATTTTGCATTCGGACGGACCTTTTCAAACGCAAGAAATTTAATAACAGAGAAGCGTTGTCAAATAGCCACTAACTCAAAAAAAATATCAACAAAATAATGTTTTTGCTTTCCAATTTAAATCAGTTGTAAGTTATTGTTAATTTAGAAATAACTAAAATAAAAACCCATAAATGTAATGCCTTTTCGGACTCAAAGAAAATTCACTGCATTTAATTTGTTTTTATTTCCTTTTATTTACATTTGCAACTCGAATCATTTGAATGAAACGTCTCTGTTTTCATTGTTCTCCATTCACTGAATTCGTTTCCTTCTACCTGCTCTTTGTGCAAATGAGTAAGTTAGAGAGCCAACCCTCTCACACCATGTTGGCTTTGCTCCCAAATTCACTCAACTCATTTTGAGCATTGTGCATTTGAATGTGTGTTTTTTGCCACTCATGCAGATGTCTTCTACAGGCCGCTTGGCCGCTGAGCAATATGGTTTCCGGAAGGGTAGGTCGACAGTGGATGCCATCGCACTATGGGGCATTTGACCACTTTTTGTGGCATTAATTAATAACTTAAAAAGTAACCAACATTTTTAAATTCTGTTTTTGGAATTAAGTTTATGATAATAAAAGGAAGATATTTAAAAAAAAAGAGGAGTGGTCTCGCCTTTTTTTAACAAATTAAAAATTTTTTATTTTTTATTTTTTAAAATAAAATTTTTTTTTTTTT